>CM056394.1:23275356-23470356 GCA_029718625.1 Synaphobranchus kaupii
CAGAACAGAATGGGCTAATGGAAACTATGGGCCGGCATTAAATCCAAACCCAGAGCCAGCCTTAACCTCTGACCTTTTTCCAACCAATCACATCAGCAAGCAGTTCAGTGTGGAACACTGGTTCAACTTTTTTTTTTTTCCTGCATGAACTTAATCTTAATAATTTCCAGTTCACTTGCTTTGGCCTTTGACGTGCTTGTGTACAGTCTTTGTCTTAGTCAGACACAAGTGTGTTTTTAAACATCCTCTGCAGACTTTATCATGTAATGCCCGACCGTCCGGTGTCTCTCAGCTAAATGTGATCCATACAGAATAAAATAAAAACCACTTCCCGGTCAATGTAATCACAGCTTATCTAGTATATCAATCTGTAGCCTTCATCTATAACCCTAGAATTGTGCTAATCAATAGTCAGATATGATTTGCCTGCCAATATTGTGTTTAAATAGTTTAAATATACCTCTTTTCAATGGTTCATTCAAGTGTCCACATACACACATACACGCATCAATTCATTGCAGAATGTCTTTTACGCTCTCTGGTATTTTCAGTGTGGTCACACATATACTTTGGATATTTAAAAGATGTTGACTGCAGATTCACACGCATACTGCATATGGTGCAGAAACTGCATTACTCTGTTCAGTGAGCCCCTGCCACAAAGCTACTGAAGCCCCTGACACTTACAAACTGGGGATTGTAAGGTGAAGTGTGAGCTGATGGGGTCGGGCGGGTCAGCAGAAGGGGAGTGGGTGGGTTGGGGGGGCTGTAAATAATGTAATAGTGACGGAGGGTCCACTGCATTCCTAAGGAACGTCTGTCACCCCCGCATGGACCCCGGCCTGACCCCTTCAACAACCGCGACCATCGACATCTCTATCTTTATCACAATTTCTTTCATCAAAAAATCCCTTTCGTATACAGTTCATTGTGAAATAATCATCCTCAGACTCATCTTACATTAACGTATCGTCATATGGCTCTGGCTTTTGAAAGGAATGTTCTGGAAAATTTCATAAAACATGAAAAAGACATTTTAAGAGTTCATTCAGCATAGGATTATGACAATATATATATTTTCTTTTCTAATGCCATGTTGCTTATATAATTTTTTTAGCCATATTCTCTTAAAGGAAATCACATTTTAAACACATTTTAAAGAATTACATCAATTAGGGGATGGGGGAACATCATTATGTTTTACCCACATTTTCATAACATAATGTCCTCACAGTGGAACCAGTACTCTGGAATACAGAAACTCATCTGTGAGTATTTGGTTTGTATCTTTGCTTTTTGTGTTTTATGTGTAGGGGGGGGGGGGGGGGGGGGCAGTGTGGCAGCTCACAGGATTTCTAAGGTTCTAAGCTTCACAGATTGTTCAAATGCACTACAGCACAAAAACAGTCTTGGCCCCCTTGGGGGTGGAGTCAAGAAAGGCATCAGTCTGGAATGGGTGGGTAAGTTTGGTTTGAGGCTCAACAGTGACCTCTATTGACATCAATTGACTGTGAAAGGGAGCACAGTGAACTGGGGGTCTGCCTGCTCTGTTTGATTGACACATGTATTCCAGCTAATGCCAGAGAGTTTCAAACCAAGGGATTCAGTGATTGATTGGAAAGAAGACCCAAGAACAGGCCATGTTTAGAGGCTATGCCTGCATCATGTTTTATCATAGGCAATAAAATAAATGCATCTTATTTTGGGAGAGACATTCTGTGAGTGAGTGTATGGGTGAGTGAGTGAATGAGTGAGTGAGTGAATGAGCGAGCGAGAGAGTGTGGTTTGCGTGAGTGAGCGAGCGAGAGTGTGAGTGAGTGAGAGAGGGAGTGAGTGTGTGAGTGAGAAAGGGAGTGTGTGAGTGAGTGAGAAAGGGAGTGAGTGAGTGAGTGTGTGTGAAAGAGGGAGTGAGCATGTGAGTGAGAGAGGGAGTGAGTGTGAGTGAGAAAGGAAGTGAGTGTGTGAGTGAGAGGGAGTGAGTGTAAGTGACAGAATGAGTGAGTGAATGTTTGAGTAAATGAGTGATTGAGTAAATAAGTGAGTGAGTAAATGAGTGAATGAGTGAGTAAATAAGTGAGTGAGTGCGTGAGTAAATAAGTGAGCGTGTGAGTGAATGAGTGAGTGCGTGAGTGAGTGAGTGAGTGAGTAAATGAGTGAGTGAGTGAGTAAATCAGTGAGTGAGTGCGTGAGTGAGTGAGTGAGTGAGTAAATGAGTGAGTGAGTGAGAGTGTGTGAGTGAGTGAGTAAATGAGTGAGTGAGTGAGAGTGTGTGAGTGAGTGAGTAAATCAGTGAGTGAGTGAGTAAATGAGTGAGTGAGTGAGTGAGAGTGTGTGAGTGAGTGAGTAAATGAGTGAGTGAGTGAGTGAGTAGTGTGAGAGTACATGAGTGAGTGAGTGAGTGAGTGAGTGAGTAAATGAGTGAGTGCGTGAGTGAGTGAGTGAGTAAATGAGTGAGTGAGTGAGTAGTGTGAGAGTACATGAGTGAGTGAGTGAGTGAGTGAGTAAATGAGTGAGTGCGTGAGTGAGTGAGTGAGTAAATGAGTGAGTGAGTGAGTAGTGTGAGAGTACATGAGTGAGTGAGTGAGTGAGTGAGTGAGTGAGTGAGTAAATGAGTGAGTGCGTGAGTGAGTGAGTGAGTGAGTAAATGAGTGAGTGAGTGAATGAGTGAGTGCGTGAGTGAGTGAGTGAGTGAGTGAATGAGTGAGTGCGTGAGTGAGTGAGTGAGTGAGTGAGTGAGTAAATGAGTGAGTGAGTGCGTGAGTGAGTGAGTGAGTAAATGAGTGAGTGAGTGAGTGAATGAGTGAGTGCGTGAGTGAGTGAGTGAGTGAGTGAGTAAATGAGTGAGTGAGTAAATGAGTGAGTGAGTGCGTGAGTGAGTGAGTGAGTAAATGAGTGAGTGAGTGAATGAGTGAGTGCGTGAGTGAGTGAGTGAGTGAGTAAATGAGTGAGTGAATAAATGAGTGAGTGAGTGAGTGAGAGTGAGTGAGTGAGCGAGTACCATAGCTAAGGCTGTCAGAAACAGCAGAACCCCACTGCTTCTGCTGGCTTGTTGGGGCCACTTTCTGTCATCTTTGGTCTGGGAACACAAACACATAAACAGGTCACAGTACATCCATATTGCACTGGATCAGTATCAGTGTCACACTGGATTATGTTACATACTCTGCTGTAACCAGACAAGCAGCCAAAGCAAATCTCTACCTGCCATTTTCAGAGGAAGGTTTTAAGCTGGGCAGCCTGGCAAATATTTAGCATGTATTTGTATTTACCTACCCTATGAGGTACAGCTGAGCTCCAGTGTACTATGTCCTGCAGTAAATCTAATGCAGAGCCTTCTCTATGTCCCTGATGCAACATGACAGTAATGACTCTCGATATGAGAGTAATGAGTCTCGATATGTGAGTAATGAGTCTCGATATGATAGTAATGACTCTCGATATGATAGTCATGAGTCTCGATATGTGAGTAAGGACTCTCGATATGAGAGTAATGACTCTCGATATGATAGTCATGAGTCTCGATATGTGAGTAAGGACTCTCGATATGAGAGTAATGACTCTCGATATGAGAGTAATGACTCTCGATATGAGAGTAATGACTCTCGATATGAGAGTAATGACTCTCGATATGAGAGTAATGACTCTCGATATGAGAGTAATGACTCTCGATATGATAGTAATGACTCTCGATATGAGAGTAATGACTCTCGATATGATAGTAATGACTCTCGATATGAGAGTAATGACTCTCGATATGAGAGTAATGAGACTCGATATGAGAGTAATGACTCTCGATATGATAGTAATGACTCTCGATATGTGAGTAAGGACTCTCGATATGACAGTAATGACTCTCGATATGAGAGTAATGACTCTCGATATGACAGTAATGACTCTCGATATGAGAGTAATGACTCTCGATATGACAGTAATGACTCTCGATATGACAGTAATGACTCTCGATATGATAGTAATGACTCTCGATATGAGAGTAATGACTCTCGATATGAGAGTAATGACTCTCGATATGAGAGTAATGACTCTCGATATGATAGTAATGAGATTCGATATGATAGTAATGACTCTCGATATGTGAGTAAGGACTCTCTTTAGCAGCCATGAAGCAGGCCTTGCAGCACAAACATGCTGAATATGATAATGTGCACACACTGCAGTGGGACTGGGCACAGGATGCTGGTGAGCTGGGCTTGTCAGCTGAGCACCGCGGTTATTGCAGATGCAGAGAAACTCATACGTTGAGGGGGTTGAGACGGTGGGTCAGACTGCACAATTTGATGAGTCATATTAACCCCCCCCCCCGCACCCCCAGTGCTCGTTACAGGCGAATGCAAGCACGGGGAATCGATTCGAACGTGACAGCCCATCGCACAAAGTATCAAATGCAATTGTTCTCCCCCAAGCAGTTCAGGGACAGATTTACATCCATCTCCAGTGACTCCCTTCTCCTGGCGAGAAACAACATTCGTGGCCATCGCAGTCCGCCATTGGGCAAGATTGATTGGATGACGTTCTCAGTAGAGAAGGCCGATCAGGATGAAAGCTGAGGACGAGACGGCGGTATAGATCCGGGTTCAAATCCCACACCGGGGGGTTGCGTCTCCCTCCCGTAGTCGCGACAACCCGCAAAGCAGCCCTACGCCTGTTCTCTCACCCGCAGTCCTTGCACAACGTCAAATGTACCACCGGCCAGGTCGTCGCTGCCCTCCCGGCCGTTTTTTCCGCGCCTTCGGCCGAGCGGTTTTGACCCGGCTTCTCGGGCGGGCTCGTGATGGTTTCTGGAAGGAGCGCTGTGCGCGGCGTGGGAGGCAAACGGCCCCCGACGTTGCGCCCGCGCTCCCTCCTTTCTGATTAAACCACTTCATCACCGTCACTTCCATTCAGAGCACATCTGCCGGCATCCTGTACCCCCGCACTCCGCCGCTGAATTGCTCCTGCCATTTCTATGGTCTTGTTCGCGCCAGCCGGAGACCGATCGCGCTGGATACAAACAGCGGCCACACCCTGGCCAGGTGTTTGCACTTGCTGCTCTTCAAGCGCTCCGTGCACCTTGTGTTCGTGAATTTCCCAAGCGCAAGAGACAACACATAGCTGTCTCCCATAACCAATATGCCCATGTGAAAATGCTGAATGTTATCCATTAGCAACTACACAAGATTATGATTTTGTTTTCATTCACAGCAAAAGTGGTGGTGTACATTTAACACCCTAGAGTATTTGTATGACTCCATGGACTCATCAACACCCTAGGGTGTTAAATGCACTACAGCAGTGTTAAACTTACAGCGTCATTTTTGCTGTGTATTAAAAAGTAATTATTTTGTCATGATTTTACACTAATGCTGTAGGTTATTTGACTGAACTGAGACATTAATAATTAATTGAATAATTTTTTTTACAATGAGGCACATTTAGGAAGAAAGCTGTACACAGTCTATTTTAAATTCACCTGCTCAGGTGTTAAAATAACATAGAATATGGCCTTGCTCACTGAATCACCATGCCCTGCTTGGGCATTCATTCTAAATCAACGTTCATAAGAACTTTACAACTTAACAGTAATTGGAACGACGAGGATGTTTAAAGCAGGAGGATCGGTACTAAGCTTGAATAGTACAGTTTTTAATAACTTGTTTTTTCAGTATGTCATATGAGGCATATCAAATGTTTCATATTAACCAAAGTTCTCCTTTAAGGAACGAAATGGGAACTCAAGCAATCTCTGACCCGACAGAACCTGCGGGTCTCACGGCCTGCTGTTTTCCGTCCATAGTAACAAACAATCCCTCCGCCTCAGCTCAAAACTACAGCGAATGCTTTCCCGGCCTGTTTTGGTCTGATTGCTTTGCTACCAGGCTATGACTGCTGTGGTAATTATTGCTTCTGGTACGCTCTTACATGAAGTCATAAAGGGAACATGAAAATGACATTTTTTGGCAGGGAGCTGCTATTGATGAAAATTCTCATTTCGAACCCAGAGGAGACACGACACAAAGATGTAAATTGCAAAGATTAGATTTGGGCATAAATGTTAAACCTGCCCAATAAAAACAGCCCTGGGTTTGCTAATCATGAACAGGAGAATGATTAGGTTGTTTACAGCACAAAATAATCAAAATGGATGCTAATTGGTGCACATGCTCATAAGGGTAAATTGTGTGCAACTCTTTACAAGTTAGGAAGTTAACTCAGTTATCATTTGGAAAGTGTACCCTATTTAAACTGGTATATAGTGTAAAACTCTCCCTGTCTTCTGCTCTTGACAGAGAGGTCGAATGGCTGATGAGTGGGTACCTCATTACCAATCCCAGCGTCCTATTCACTGTGCGTTACTGTCCATTCTTGGTATAACCTGACAAGATTTTTATTGAAAACCAGCCAGAACACCTGACATCCTGCAGGTCAAACGCTGATTTTGAAAATAACTGCAGGTAATGCAAGCCTAGAGATGGGTTCCCATGAAAAAGAATTTGCATATGTTCTTGGACTTATCATTTAATATATGCCAAATACTGTATGCAGTTGGAGCTAAAATTTGAATTCCAGTCCCAGTATGTATTGAACCAGGGTGAAACACTTTATGAGCGCACTGCATGGTAAATCCTTCCCACTTCGAAAATAAGTTCCATATGAATATATCCAAACATACGCGCTGCATAAACAAGGCAACGCGCAGATAATAAGGTTATTTCTATGCGTTATTTTACTTCTATTAGTTAGAACATGATTACAAATTATACTAGACAACAAATGAACGGGCAACTCATTCTGCTGATCTTTGACGCTTGGTAAATAAAGTTGATTGATCACAGAGTTGTAATGAGTATGAAAGCCTGGGCAGAAAATTGCAAAGGTATAGGGGGACTTGCTTTAAAGCTTGCCAAACTTGCTTCAACTCATTGGCAGAGCAGAACTGCCTTCTAGTTCAATCCAGAAATACAACCCCTGGTAAAAATTATGGAATCACCACACTTAGAGGATGTTCACCCAGCTTTTTTACTTTGTAGCAAATAAACAAATCACAGATATGACACAAAACTTTTTTGTTTAATAGGTGAACATTCTGGCTTTGTGAAACATACCTCAAACAAATTCAATTAAATTATTTTAATTAATGGCATATTTTTTTCCAAATCAAGTAGAGGAAAAAAATTATGGAATCACTCAATGTTGAGGAAAAAATTATGGAATGACTTTGTAATTTGCATTTTCAAAACAAATACCGGCACAAGTCTAAAAATGCTAATTAGTCTGCAGTTAAAAGAGAGTGCTTACAGGCCTTAACGAGCTGTTGGACTTGGCTAATTGAAAGGAAACATGGCCCCAACAAGAGAGTTGTCAATTGAAACAATGGAAAGGATTATAAAACTCCTTCAAGAAGGAAATCCAACACGGAGTGTGGTAAAAGATGTTGGTTGTTCCCAGTCAGCTGTGTCTAAAATTTGCTGCAAGTATAAACAAAATATGAAGGTTATAAAAGGAAAACATATGGGTAGACCAAGGAAGACGTCAAAGCATCAGGAGAGAAAACTCAATTCAATATGCCTTGAAAATAGAAAATGCACAACAAAACAAATGAAAAACACATGGGTGGAAACAGGAGTCAATGTTTGTGACAGAAATGTAAGAAATCGGCTGAATGAAATGGGATTTAAAAGCCAAACGAAAACCAGCACTAACACCTAAACAGAAGAAAACAAGGTTACAGTGGGCTAAAAAGAAGCAATCATGGAGTGTGGATGATTGGATGAAAGTGATATTTAGTGATGAATCACAAATCTGCATTGGCCAAAAAGATGACGCTGGAACTTTTGTCTGGTGCCGTTCTAATCAAACATATAAAGATGACTGCCTGATATGGGGTTGCATGTCAGGTAAAGGACCAGGGGAGATGGCAATCATTACCTCAACAGTCAATGCACAGGTGTACATTGAAATTTTGGACACTTTTCTCATTCCATCGATAGAAAATAGGTTTGGTGATGATGAAGTCATTTTTCAGGATGATAATGCATCTTGCCACAGAGCAGAGTGTTAATGCTTTTCTTCAGGAAAGGCATATCAACTCAATGACATGACCAGCAAACAGTCCGGATCTCAATCCGATTGAAAATTTATGGTGGAAATTAAAATAATTGGTCCATGACAAGGCTCCATCCTGCAAAGCTGATCTGTCAACCGCTATTCGAGAAAATTGGAACCAGCTTGATGGAGAATATTGTTTGTCATTAGTGAAGTCCATGCCTCAAAGAATTCAGGCCTTCATAAAAGCCAGAGGAGGAGCAACAAAGTACTAATTGTGATTTTTTTTGTTGATCATTCCATAATTTTTTCCTCAACATTGAGTGATTCCATATTTTTTTCCTCTACTTCATCTGGAAAAAATATGCCATTAATTAAAATAATTTAATTTAATTTGTTTGAGGTATGTTTCACAAAGCCAGAATGTTCAGCAATTAAACAAAAAATGTTTTGTGCCATATCTGTGATTTGTTTATTTGCTACGAAGTAAAAAATGTGAACATCCTCTTAGTGTGGTGATTCCATTATTTTTGCCTGAGGTTGTATACGAGCCAACTCCTCGAATTTGAACCGATTCCCACTGTCTGTGGTAGTGTACCAACTTGAATCCACAAAATTGTGACTGTTGTTTTTATTCAGCACTAGCTAGCCCGACGTTTTGTTTACTGCTAGCCCCATAATTTAGCAAGCTGTGATCAGGGGACTGTATAGAGCTCAGCTTTGAAGATCAGGACGTATACTGCCCCTAGGGGAACTAGAGTTGAACAATTTTCCCATAATGTAAATAAGTATGACTGAAAAATATGCGTTTAATAATATGGAATCCAATTTTTGTCTAAATTAAAGAAATAAATATGGCTTTATGAAATAAATCACATTAATGAATGCAGCAATATAAAAAGTACCATTGTGAAAATGTTGTTGTGAGTATGATTAAATAATATTTTATAATAATGAACTTAGTATTATTGAATTATTTCACAATTTATTGATATATATATATATACCCTTATGGAAAAAGAATATACTGCAGTATATTGTAAATATATCAAAATTACCGTCACAATATATTTAATATATACTGCAGTATATTACATTTCCATAAGGGTATATACATTTATATATATATATATATATATATATATATATAGAGAGAGAGAGAGAGAGAGAGAGAGGGGGGGGGGAGAGAGAATTTTATTTATAAAGGCTGCAGGGCATATTTATTTGTTTCATTTGGACAAAAATTAGATTCCATTTTAATGCTGGCAAAATAAATAAATAAGCATATTTATAAACAAATGGGGAATGCGAACTAAAATTAGGTGTTATCGTATCAAGATGCTACCATGACGTCGTTGCGTGAAGAGCGGCGCTTGCCGCCCACTAGTGGCAAGAGAGTGTTCAAATTGAACCTGGCGCACACAAAGGTCTCCAAAATAACGTAATTACCGTTCCTTCAGGAGAACGAAGGAAACAAAAGTCTCCTAATAGCAAGCAATTACCCCCGTGGGGTGCTCCTGGATAGCTCTGAATGTTTGCAGCTGACAAGAGTGAGTCTTCTGCTTGTATTGGCACCTATTGATGTGTGAGGTGCGATTACTATTCATATCAGTTATACTACCCTATGTAGGCTACTTACCGGTGATTTTGTATCTGATCTTCAGTTTTGATGTTAAGTTATAAAACAAAACTTTCGGAACAAATATCAATTAGCAAGATGTGTTCTGTATTTTATTGCCATAGCTTGCGCACCCGTAGCAGTTTGGGATACAAAACGACTTTTTGTGAAACAAATTTTTGCTTAGATATGGAAGGGAACACGTATGCTGAATGAATTCGTCTTTCAGTCACATGTATAAATATGAAGTGTCATCAAAGACAGGTTATAGGTTTGTCAGCTACACAGAAGGTAGCGGGGGAAAACGATTAGTGACTTGGAACAGGAGACGTTGCTTAAAATGAGAAATTTTAACCAACCACGTGACCCTTGTTTGCTTTTCATATGTGTCCATTTTTAACTTACGCCAGGTATAAGTCGAGGTAAACTCCGGTGAATGCTATGCGCAGCATACAAATCATTAATTTGCAGCCACATATCACAGACTATTACTGTTAAACTATTAATTTAATGTGTGCCAATGCCAATGCGTCCTGTGTGCTCTTATATCATCTTCACTTTTAGTTGTATTCTGACCTATTTTATGAGATTCCATAGACTGAAAGTAAGCTCGATTTTTTTTCTTAATAAGTGCCTGTCTGATTCAAGAAGGACAGTGTAGACCAATGTCATTGTGTTAATCCATTTCTACTTTTTAGTAGCCTATAGGTTTTACAACAAATGTATTTCAGTTTCTTTGCAAACTTGTCCCTTTGTGACGTGGGAATAAGAGGACCTCGTTCACTGAACTATGAATTATTTCAGCAGCATGATATCCTGGTCTAGAAGTGCCCGGAATCTTTGTGGTTTTCATTATGTTTGAATGCTCAGTGGTTTAGTTATTAAAAGTCGGATCCCGAATATCGAGTATCAGTGCTGAAATGCTGGGCTTCTCCAGTACATGACCACCTGACCTCCTTAAGCCTATGAATTAATACATGCCATGTAGCTTGGGGTTTAGACTGAGAAAGAAAAACACAAACATCTGTGCCACTTCATGATCAGGCTTGCCCGCCTCTGTTGTGTGCAATCTGTGTAATGGAACACTTCACTGTTACCAGACATATTTTTATACCCTTTACACCCTTTAATATTGCGAGGGGTGGGCAGATCCATAGTTCTCTGCTCAGCTGGTCAATACAGAAGCACTACTATCAACTTGGACCATGACTGGGGTAGATGGATACAAGGTTCACAGCTACAGTATTGATTCAACGGCTGCTGCTCTGCCACTATGATATTGAATTACAGCCCTTGGAATATTGGACAGGTGCTTCCTCAAACACAAGTCTGACGCAGGAACAAAGATGCGAACCCTTATGGACTGGACACGGGAGGGTTTAAGAAGTGGAATGTGTAAAATTATCCAAGTTCACTTTGTCTGTTGATCCAGGCTCGGAGGTTGTTTTTGATTTGCGGCTTGATGTGACAGCGAAACGCGGCAAATGTTTTATTTCTTAGACAATGACGTTCGCTAGTTTTGCGTGTGCAACAATAAAATCAAATTTTTAAAAAAAAATACAGTTTACAACACAAGACAATAACCAACCATTCACTGAAAATAAACTATTCACATAACAGGAATAAAAAAAAAATCACATCAAGAGATGGAGATGTTTCCATCTATAATTGGCTTGATAATTAAAATATCTCTGTGCAGACAGTCTCTGACAACCATGCAATGTGGAACTGGCAGCATTCTCCTCAATACACATGAGTTGCTGTTTACAACATAAATCAGTAAACAGCAGACCTGTCGGAATTTATAGTACGTTTTGGCACGTTTAACGTCTTAAAACCCTTTTACCACCTATACCGTTTTAACCATTAATCTGAATTTACATTAAGCAGCCAGTTATAAATATGTCGTTCACTCGGGGCTTGTAACACCTACGTCGTAAGTTTGGATTCCTACACAGGGCACTGCCGTTGTAACCCTGAGCAAAGTACTTAACCTGATATGCTTAAATTGATTGTATGTAAGAGAACATACGCTGTACACATAGCTCTGGATAAGAGTCTACTGTGCTAAGTGCCTAAATATGTTTTTTGTTTTTTTAAAACTGTATAAAAGATGCCATGCCATTTCCAGGTAAGCGCCAATGGCTCTGCAGGGATCCCCCTGGTGGTCTGTGAGCAGAATTACAATCGTATAAAAATTTAATTCGTAATATGTAGCTACCTGGATGATGACGTCGATGGCAAGGCTCTGCGCAAACGTACGGAAGGTGCATGAGGGTACGGCTGTGCTTTCTTGCGCGTTTAATGAACATTTAAACATTTCATATGGATTAAAGTTTAAGCGGTCTGCTGAGATTTCCCAATGTAGTTTCATGGTGAAGGAAGTTGGAAGATATTGCCTTCTCCGCTTGTATCCTCTTCACAGTACAATATGCACACATTGAAAACCGGATGGCGTATTCATATCTGATGGCAGCTTTCTCTCAAGAAAATGGCTGCAGCTGAGCAGTGCTGTGAGCGTGTTTTTTCTGTCACTGGGAGAAGAGATCTGCTAATCAGGTTGTGATTTATTCTCTTGGTTGAACCTGCCCCCTGTTAGATAGTGAAAGTGACATAAACGCTAATGAAAAAGGTCAAAACAATTTCAACAGACAGGAACGGCAGATATGCCCCTCGCGCATTTCCCACAATCCTCCACCGAAACGGGCGGAACCCAAAGGGCAAATTATTGATCATTTCACTCCTGCTCTTTCCCTACCTCCTTCATTGTCTGGTTTTGGAAATAAAGCAAATGAGCAACCCCTCTATGCGATGTTGTGACATGTTCTGACCACCGCCCCCTGATCTTTCATGTCCCATGTAGAAGGGTCCAGTGTTTCCCTTTTCTGTTTTGCTTATTTATTTTACAAAAACAAAAAATGCACTGCACTCAACCAGCTGTACAAGGTCCAAAGCAATTTACGATATGATATTCGTAACAGTAAGAACTCCCAGCTGATTTTAGGAGATATTTCATGGTTATCTGGCATATTATTTGATTTCTGCTTTGTTCATGTAAAAAAATTGAAAGTTTAAGGTTTTATTTAAGGGAATTGTCAATCACTGGATTCTTAAAAATGCACGTACCGTACATTTCCTGACATATTAATGTCTAACGGGCGTCCTAGTTCATAAATGGATGCATTATTGCTCAGGTCTAATGTTAATTCAATATTCATGGAAGTATAGAGTTATGGCCAATTCATAGTCATAGTCTGCGTGGACGTCCGAAGGGTCCACCAGGCGTAAATTACATCATAGCGGACCCAAAATGGATCCTAAGTGGACGTCCGCCTAGACGATGCGCACAGCAGTTGTTTTTTGTATCCGCACCATGTTACACAACTCCTACCTCAGTGAAATGCATACTATTCCCTGAATGCACAGATTCTGGAGTAGACTGAAATTATTGCTTTGCATTGACCCGAGCCTCAACAAAGGAACCAGTGGGGAAATCTTGGCAGTGATGGTGTAAATCGCAATGATCCTCACTCCAAGTTGATGAAATAACGCAAATTCCTAAGGCATATTAACACTCGGAGTCTGATATTGTCTGTGTTTTTATAATATCACGAGGCAAAACAATTAACTTCTCATCTCATCTACATATGTCTGATGATCACTTCCTTAAGCTGTGAGAACTAGATTTTGCAAACATGTTTGCATCTGATATCCTTTGAGACAGGCTCAAATATGAATCAGCTTTTATGTGTTATTGCTATTTGCACATTATCATCTTTGAATGCAATAATGCGTGCAGTTTTGATTGCTGAATGGGGACTAAAAGGATATTGCCATTGCCGCTAAAGAAGGCAGTCCTATTTGCATCTTTGGAAGCCCAGAGAATGTGAGCGCCTTTTGGCAGTGCACAGACTCAGTAAGTAACCCTTATATGAAAGAAGGCTCCTTTGCTGAGCACTCAATGCTAACAATAACGTGTTAATACATACAGCTGTGGATTCTAGTTCTGTAACCTTGGAAAGACCTGGTTTGCCAGCTGGCATTAGAACATATGTGGTCAGGATTAAATGGCGATAAATTATGCCCTTGATCCCTGAAGACATGTACAAATGTGCACACGCGCATGCAAACGCACACTTGCACATGCACACACAGTCTCACACGTGCATGCACACAAGCACGCATGCACACACACACACACACTCAGTCTCACAGATGCATGCACTCACGCACGCAGACACACACACAGATAGACAGGACCACACACACACACACACAGATAGACAGACACACACACACACACACACACAAACAAGCAAATATACAGCCGGTGAGAGTCTCCTGTGGTCAGGCCAGAGTTTTGACCACCTGTGCGGCTGCCCTGCATGGCCGAGAGAAACAGAGCGGGGTGAACTCGAGCTGGCTTGACCGCCTCCCTGTTACCACACAGCAATCCACACACACACAGCTGTAAACCCCTCACAGTAAATGGAAAACGATCTAAATAAGACTCGCATTAAAATGCTTAAAAACATGTTGACATGCAGAAACACAAAGGCCTCTGTGAATGTGATGATTTAAATGCTCTTTACATACAATACCAAATCAAGTACATCCTGTATTATTAAAAAGCCGTAGGATGGGTGCAAATTTGTAGTGCCTGCTTTGTGGGCTTTAATGGAATAACAGCAGTGTGTTTTCTTGAACAAAACAACTGTGATATAACAGCTGCAAAAAAAAACAACTAATACAGAATATAACACACATCACAATGAGCACCCCGTATACTAAGACAGAATAGTATTGTTTCTGTTGTCACTGCTGTTTCACAGATGTGGTCCTGCTGTTGTTGTATACAGTGCAGTCCGTAAGTATTTGGACAGTGACACAATTTTTGTTGTTTTGGCTCTGTATTGCAGCACAGTGGATTTGAGATGAAACAGTATTGTGAGGTTAATGTGCAGACTGTCAGCTTTAATTTGCGGGTATGCACATCCATATCGGGTGACCCATGTAGGAATTTCAGCCCTTTTTATACATAGTCCCCCCCATTTTGGGAGACCAAAAGTAATTGGACAATTGGCTGCTCAGCTGTTTCTTGGTCGGCTGTGTGTTGTTCTATCAGTAGTTCATTCACAAGAAAGCTAACAAAAGGTCTAGAGTTAATTCTAGGTGTGGAATTTGCAATTGGAGTCTGTTGCTGTTGTCTCTTAACATGAGGACCAAGGAAGTGTCAATGTCAGTAAAGCAGGCCTCCATGGGGTGTAAAAATCGGAATAAATCGATCAGAGACATAGCCAAAATATTGGGTGTGTCAAAATAAACAGTTTGGTACATTAAGAAGCAATGCACTGATGAGCTCAGCAATAGCAACCAGGGTAGACTGCAGAAGACCACTGTAGTAGATAACTAATCAAGAAAACTCTAGGTTATAGGCATAGATGTGTCAAAGACTAACATAAAGAGAAGACTACATCAGCATAACATCCGAGGGTTCACTGCAATATGTGAACCACTGGTAAGCCTCAAGAACAGAATGGCCAGGTTAGAGTTCTGGAACAAACTCTTATGGACAGATGCAATGAGTATTAACCTGTACCAAAGTGATGGACAGAGAAACGTATGGAGAAAGAAAGGAACTGCTGATGATCCAAAGCACCCCCCTCATGGTAGAGATAGTGTTTTGGCTTGGGCGTGTATTGGTCATTTTCCGCCGGAAGAACCTTTTCCAGAACTCAGGAACTTTTTCCGGAACTGAGGAACGTTTTCCATCTCCTTGAACCCATGGCAGGCTGATTTTGGTTCCTGGGACATGGCTCCTATTCACCTTTTTAGTCCCTGCTGGTAGTACTTGGGGGGGGGAGGGGGGGGGGTGCTTGCAATATTCAAATGCAATATTTGTGAGAATCGCCAAGCTCACCAAACGCCATTTTAAAATACCGGCAACAGAAAAACATTTAGCAGCAGCTAGAGAGCAAGCGATTAATTTGTTTTAATTTAAATATTCCTCCAGGTACTCCGGTTACCTCCTACAATCCAAAGGCATGCAGGTTAGGCTAATTGGAGCCTCTAAATTTCCCGTAGGTATGAGCGTGTGAGTGAATGTGTGAGCCCTGCGCTGGAATGACGACCTGTCCAGGGGGTAGTCCTGCCTCTCGCCCAGTGCATGCTGGGATAGGCTCCAGCCCTTCCTGCAACCCTGAACAGGAATAAGTGGGTAATGAATGGATGGGTGGATAATGCTAACCTCTTTTTGTTATGATTAGGCTGCCTTTGAATTTTTTTACTTAATTCACATCAACAGCGAATTCTCAAATGTGTCACTTCTCTGGCACACAATTACTTATCATATCAGCTCATCATGCCAGCCATAATTTTAGCATTGTGCTGATACCTGTAAATTTGTTGAGAACCGTCGCTTTTTCCAGTCGCTTCCTCCTACGTTGCGTAATCTTCACGGTTCTCCAGGTTGAGTGGGAAAGCATGAACATGCTCCTGGAACTGTGTAGTCCCCATTGTGCATAGTTCCTGCCATCTTTTAGTTCTTACAACCTGGTATAGAAGGGCCATATGGTTGCCACTGGAACATCTGAAGTGTACAGAAATGTCTTATCTGCTCAGTTCCAACAAAATGCCTCCAAACTCATTGGACGAGGCTTCACCTTGCAGAAGGACAATGGCCCCAAACTCACTGCTAAAGCAACCAAAGAGTTTTCAAGGCCAAAAAGTGGAATGTTCTTGACTGGCCAAGTCAACCAACTGACCTAAATCCAAATGAACATGTGCTTCATTTGCTGAAGACAGGACTGAAGGCAAACCCCCCCTTCAGGCAGTCATAGAATGCAAAGGAGTTTAAACCAAGTAGCAAATATGTAAATACCCTTAAATTAAAGCTGACAGTTGGCACTTTAACCTCATATTCACTGTTTCATTTCAAATCCAATGTGCTGGAGTAGAGTATTATGGGGGCAATTGCAACACCATAAAATTGCACCAATCTGAAACAAGCTAGAGCTGAGATTCTATCCAGCAAGCTAGCTAGTTTCATGTGTTCAGGGGGGGGGGGGGGGGCAATTGTAACAAAAGATTGTGTTACAATTGACCCCTGTTACAATTGCCCCCAGAATACTCTACAGAGCCAAAATAACCAAAAATGTTGTCACTGTCCAAATACTTACAGCACTGTATCTGATTGTTAAATTTGACTTGTTATAGGCCATTATTATGTCATAAAACATCCCAAAGAAACCAAAGCTTCAAAACGTAAACTACCATAACCACCAGGGTAGGGCTGCACGATTATGGCATACATTACAATCACGATTATTTTAGTAATACATAATAAACATAATACTCCATAAATTCCATAAAAACATAATACTTTTATTGCACTTTAACATTTTGAATGAACAGAATAATACTTATATTATCACATTTTCTAACCCTAACCTTCTACTGTGAGGGAGGTAAAATAGGAGTGCTTTATTTCACATTGAACACAAGAGAAAGTCCAGTAAAGTGAGTTTTCACTTGTAAACAGACTGTGCCTTCAAAATTGTCAATGTCGATTATTCTTGTTTAGTAATCGTGGAAAGCCAATCACGATTAAAATTTGATTAATTGTGCAGCCCTACACCAGGGAAATGTGTTCAGCCTGCTGAATATACACAACACAGGACTCTTCAAAATGGACATACTATCAGCTGAGAAAAACTATCATGATCTAGACAAAAAAAGATGCATTACAATGGCACATTTCATCACCAGATGATGAGAAAGTTTCTTAATTTTGGTACCAGAGAGCACTCCTTCATTTTGTCTTGGACCCAGGTCTAGGCACTCAGACTATGCAGTATTCAATCTAGCCCGCTACATTAGATCACAGAACTGTTCTTTGCATTGGATTCAATTTCTCCAGCCCACCACAATTGCTTTATTATGGAATTCATATTGAACTGCCTATAAAGCATACCACGTAGGCTATACCTTCTCCGTGGTCAAGTAATATTCGTATTATACAGATATACGGGATTGTATTGTACTATTGAAGAATATATCATACACCACCACATGAATTTGCCAAAACGTATAAGCCATAACAATACTCACACTGCCAGTCATATAACTTAACATGATCACCAACACAGATATTTTGGCTCCACCTCTCCGTATGGACTGAAATTAATCTTAGATTGGTGCTTGGACCTCTTTAAAATAAAATGAGTGGTGTGTGAATTTTCCCAATCGACCGCAAGAAAATATCAAGGCATAATCGCACGAGAAATAAACCAAGCATTGAAACACCGTACAAAGACATCTGGGTTAGAGGTAAAACACAACGTTAAATTCAAACGTCTACTAACTGGAATATAATGATTGAAGTGGTAGCCTAGGCGACATACGAATTTGACGCGTTTATGGTTTCGTGGTTTCTGTAGGTAAATATAACTTTCTTCGTTTATGGTCTAAAACGCTTTCAAATATCGCCTAAGGATCAAACCCCTTTCACCGGTTTACTCCCGCGAAATCCTCGCCTGGGTAGCCTACATAACTTGCCGCTTAGAAACAAAACACG
This sequence comes from Synaphobranchus kaupii, assembly GCA_029718625.1. Lineage (NCBI taxonomy): Eukaryota > Metazoa > Chordata > Actinopteri > Anguilliformes > Synaphobranchidae > Synaphobranchus > Synaphobranchus kaupii. Next base: position 23,293,590 of record CM056394.1, read on the forward strand.
TGCAAGGTATTACATTACTATAACAGAGCCTGTCTGCTATTTTACTAAACCAGCTGTTAGTGTGAGTAGTCCGGTAAAAAAGGGACGAAAATTTCACAATCCCTCCACGTGTGACAATTCTCTCGACATCTCGACTCTCGCTGATGTCGATGTCACCTAAATGTAGCCTATATACTGCCGCTGAAGATCTCAACTTCACAAATCTCTGCTTTAAACGGGTAGGCGATAAGACATTGGGTAATCGCATATTAGGCTATTCTCACAGCCACCGCGTTGAAATAACTTAATTCCCACCTACAATATGAACACTAAAAACTAAGCAAGATGTAGATAAAGCAGGTGAGAAATATCGACCAACACATAAAGTCGCTTTCAGGGAAGTCGACCGTGAATGCCGATAGGCGAGCGCGTAAATAGCCTCTCTACCCGAGAGCGCTCCGACTCTTTTTTTTTTTTTTTTTAGTATTTACGAGTATTTCCAAGTTGGAATACAGAAAACAGTCAATCATTATACAAAAAAAAAGAGAGAGCGCTCCGACTCCCCAGCGCGCCGCTCCTCAGTGCTGAGTGACGTCAGAGCGCTACTGGCAGCCTGTAAGCCGGAGCGGATCCGCTACAAAGATTCACAACCAAGGGGAGGACAGCGAGAAAGGGTTTCAAGTACCTGACACGTAACTGTACACAAAACAGGATTATTTTCTGTTGTCACTGAGGAAGAGTTGTCTGTTTTACCCCGGGAGCTGGGGGGTAACCGTCCACGACACCCCGCAATGGATAGGGTCATAACTTGTTTCTTTGCTGCGGTCAGTTTGTTGGTCTCAGTAAGAGGACAAGTATTCAAAGGTAAGACTTTATTTAGGACTGCCGAAGGCATGGTTAAAATGGCCATTAGCAGATATACTGTAGCTGGGTTATATTGCACGATTTCTAAATCGTCACCGTCCGCACTTCGATATCTGTTGAAGTTTTGTGCGTTCGTTGTGTACCACTTTTGTGAAGGAACTGTATGACTTAATTCAAGTTGGGTTGCTCATCGATGTTAGGTCCTTGTTTTAAAACGTACAGTGTTCCTAATCAGCTGCTCGCGTGTTGCATTGCTTTGTGAGTTGGAATAACGTTAGGCTACGTACTCCAACACTCGTTAAACTTTTTAATTTGCTCAGATCTCCGGAATCTATACTTGTGCAATGCAACATACCTATGGTATTTACCCCATTGCAGAATCAGTTTGGCGACCTAGTTTTTATATTATTTTACTTTTCCTCCATACGAAAAGTTTGTGGAGATTAAACCGGGTTAATTTGACACTGTAAGAAATCTTTTGAACACTGTCTAAACATTTTCCATTTTGTCTTCTGTTTCCAAACTCTGGGAGAACTTGCCAGCGATTCTGCAACTGTAACTGTTTTACGTCTGGAGACTGAACGCATACGGACTCTCTTTCGTCCATACCCCAGTAATTAATAACAGTACCTTAGGGCTGGCGTAGTGTGGGCTGAAGTTGACATGCATTGTTCCAAACGCCCTGCGTAATTGCGCCGCAATCTTATCAAACTGCAGCTCTTTGCAATACTTATATCTTAGTAGACCTACCTACTTATAAAACGCCGAGGATTTTTAAGTTTACTGCTAATATTTTTTGCGCCTAGCTTTATTTTGACTGAGTAACACGCCAAATTATGTTCCTTTGAAAAACGGTTCTATTGAAGTTGGATGTGTTCTAAGGTCAAAGTCAGATTAACGTCAATACTGGGTCCATTTGCAATTAATTTATTTAAGGAACTAAAGAAATAAGATGCTTTTTGCAGGCGGTGGTAACTTCGGACATTTCCAAAGCAAATCATTTTTATTTCATCCTGTAGGCTATTTATGGCTCCAGTTTTCCTTAAAAAGACCGAGAAACAACACACTTGCATGTCAGTGAAATATACACAGCTCAATTTTTTATACTGCACATGTCTTATGAAGAGTTTCTTATGATCCATTAACACAAAAAAGTTGTACAACAATCAGTATGTTGTACAACAAAAAAGTTGAATACCAATAGTTATTGCGCTTCTTGTCGAAAGCCTAAATATAAGAAGGCAAACGTAGGCTACATCAGATTATATTACATGTTGTTTTCAGGTTTACATTGTTGTAGATCCTGTCTTGCCAATTATTAAAGTGAAACGATATGTTTTGCATGTTACTAGCCTATTCTATTGTCGTTGCTTATTAAACCACACGTTTCAATTAACAGGTTACACGTTTGATTTATTTGGGGAAGCGCAGCACAGTATGACATATTTGCAACCGAATGAATGTGTAAAACTAATCAAGATATAGGGCTTTCATATGCACGTGTTTTTTCTCTCTCAGTACTGTTAACTCTAAAACTTTACCGAATCTAAAATATTGTAAATCCCTTGTGATTTACACACGTAACTTTATATATCACCAGGTGGGCACGAGGGTATTGATTCGACACGCAATCGCCATCCACAGTTCCAAGGTCTGTTTATGTCGCGTGGACCACAGATATTGGCATTCACATTAGAAACCACAGTTCAGGAATTATGTTGTTGTTTTAGACCTATATTGCCTGGGGCGACTTAAAACTGTTTGATTCAATACTTAAAAGGGGTCATTTTTGGCTGTCGGGACAATGGATTTCTATGTGTAGAGGTGCATTATCTGTATGCAAATCAATAGTCGCATACATAGTGAATGTTCTGCCTGCGGCTTTTCACTTGCTGTCTGGAGACACAGTTAATGTAGCATTACCATTTATATGGCCACAATTGTTTGCAAAAATAACTTTTAAAAGTTTTCATACACATAAATGTATATTAACATTTACACAGACACAGACTTTCCCTGTCTCTCTCTCCCTCTCAACACACTAACTGCGTGCGCGCGCACACAGTAACAATACACATCTACTGCATGTGTGCGTTTATGAAAAGTGCTCGTCTTCTGCGCCCGTGTGTGTTTGTAGTTGATACAGATGCAAACGGTGTACTAATTTTCAGATCCTGACTTGTTTTCTCGCCTCATGCATTCTAGCTGTAAGAGTCTGAACTCATTGATCCACGAGTTATCGTGACACATAATGAATGCTACCCATGGAATGATTATTCCCACAGACTATTTATCTATAAGAGAGCAGCATCTACGAATGCCACAGCTTTGGCCTGTAATCGCTTCTCTGAGGATGTTACACTCTAGCCCTGATGGTGGCAGCATCGCACACTCATATTTATTTACAGCCCGCAATTTCACAAGATATAGAGAGTTTAGGTTTTGTGACACAAGAAATAACTTTTTACTGCTTCCTCAAGTAATAAAATATCATAAAACACAAACAAGGATGCAAATAATGTTTTGTGCGCAGCGGCTTAATGCCTAACCAAGGAATATAAAAGGAGGCGAACCAGCATATGAGTAATGCATGCATGTGGGAGCCACCTATTGTAATTAATGTAAAATTAATTATGAACTGAACACACATAAGCCACACGTTCTCATAGCCCCCTGCAGACATTAAACAGGTATAATCCCTTTTTTAGATGTGGAATGCTTTAATTGTAATGCAGTGTCGGTGATCATTGCAATACACAGCTCAAGCCTTGTGACCATTGCTAAATGTGACACAAACTATGCTACTGGTTTTATATAGACATGTATCTTTGTAACATGTAAGCTATCAGTCTCGGGCTGATCGATGCCTAGCAAGTCAAGTTTCCAAGGTTACGTTTGAAAGTGAAGCAGACGTCTGGATGGGATTCAGTTGAGAGGAATAAGATACGGGTTTGAAAATCGAATCCAAAGGGGAATTTCATACTATAAGCAAGCGATGGGGTTGGCCATGACCGGAACATTTAATATCACCAGTAGGACCTGGACTGATTTTTAAAATGTATTTTAACTCTAAGCTTTGTGCATTCGTTGGTGTTGACTTCCTGGAGTCTTGTTAGTGATCATGTCACACTGATAAACAAACACTGGCAGGCAATGGTGAATTCAGATACCAACAAGCAGTGGCCATTAATGAATGAATCAATGTTCAGGGTTAAATTAACTTTGACAGAGTATATTTTTAAGCTGATAGAATACATGCGGTTTCTATGAGAGTCTTAGAAACTCTGTTGGAGTTGAATTAAACAGTTTTACTGTGCAATCAGCATTCAGCAAAGGTAGCTGACCAGTTTTTTTTTCAATCTTGGCCTGGACATCCATGGTAATCAACTGAATTTATTTTTAGAGCCAACATAGCATATGAGCATGGCATCTACCAAATGTGCCTTTGAGATGTTTTGTCTCACGGCCAGCAGGAAGGCGAGGGGTTACGCGTCCCATCTTCCTATTCACTAGCCACCTTCCTGCATCTTCCCACTATTGAAAGCTAAAAATTCCTTATGGACATCTGCACTTGGAAAGTAAGTGTTCTGTCTGTGTCACAGGGAAATGCCGCATTGTATTACAATAGTGCAGCCTCCAGATCCCATTCCTGGACCCTGCCCCTTAGTTATGAGCCGCTGTCTGAAGTAAACAAATGCAACTTTCGGTTGAGTTAAAGGTTGTATCAGCGATTTTGGGTGACGTCACTTCTGAAGCGAAATCCCAAACAAACATACTTATGAATAATTATGTTATGTTTTAAAAAATAGTGTTCAAGCATCCAGAATTATAACCACGTTAATAACGTTTGTAAGAAACCAAACCGTTTGTAAATCCGTCAAGATTTCAGCGAGATAAGAGTATTAGCGTTTGTGCAGATCATTGTGATTGGTTGGAATACTGTTTATTTTGGTTTTGAGTGGTTGGTAGTACCATTTGTTTTTGTGTACGATCTCGAAGCATAGGCTGCCTACAGAGACGCGGTTTTTTGACGGCCTGCTTATGGGGCGGGCAGCTAGCGGATCGTGAGGAAAAATCAGATGAATGTGATAATTTATGTTTCCACCCAAAATCGCTGATACAACCTTTAAATAGCACGTTGCGCAAACTTTGTTGGCGTTCGAAATGCGCTTCACCTGGCGAACGTGATCAGTGCTTTGTGCAATCGCGGAGGCAGCTAAGACACTTGTCAGATAGGCCCATTCCAACGCAGCCTGTTTTTGTCTGAGTCAATGGAGAATGAAATTATTATATCTGTGCAATTTAAAGACGAGTTGCGCCTCAACAAGGAGAACCTCTGGGGTGACTGGTGACAATTCGTGGCTGAAAGAAGAAGAGCTTTTTTCCGCCTGTCTGAGTTTGGGGCAAGTGACGGTGTTTCATAAAAATGCAAAGTGGATTTGTCTCCTGCTGGACTGTTTCCTGTCCTTCGGGACGGTGTGCTTGTTTTGCGTTAACGGGGAACATGTTTCACGTGTGTGCCTGGGAAATTTAAGGCGTATTCTCGTAACCTCAGCTTGAATTTAACACGCCGTTGATGTTTGTCGAAGAGTTGGTGAAGAATTCTTTTTCAGACCGACTGAGTGTTTTCCGTGGTTCTGGAAGAGAAATTTCTGGCCTTTTCCCAAGAGATTCAGGCTTCCAACAGCTCTGGCCTGGATTCGATCAGAAAAATCTGTCCGAAATTGGACAATTAAGTTAAAGAGTTTCTTCACTTTGGTGCACTCAGCAATCAGTAAATTGACCAAACTGTTAATGAAGGAAAAAGTAAAACTTGGATTGTGAGTCAATGTTTTGAGCAAATCTTGATTGAATTGAAGGGACTGTGTCATAAACCCGGAATCCTCCCAAATCTGGAACACGGAATGAAGTAAAAAGAGCTGTTCCGGGTTTTACTCAGTGTAGTTATCCAGCTAATTTGGTAATCCTGTTTCTGTTTCAGGCCCCATCACAAAACTGTACCAAATAAAATAGTTTTGTGTTGTTTTTCTCTCCTATGACACCAGTATCCAATCAGAACCGTTGGAAGTGAAGGATGACTCAAGAAAATTTTGACAGCAGAGTAAGAGGAGGTGGGCAATTGTTTGGACTGCCTCGCTGGTTGTAATTAGCCTTAAGATTAGACTCCATCAGAGATACTAGGCAAACAGGCCAAGCATGCGCTAATTACACACAGACCTTCCTGGAGTAAGGAGACAAGGATAAAAGCTAATGAATCACCCAACCCAGCACAAGGATGTCTGATGAAGAGTAAGAAGTAACTATGGTCGAGCAATTTCCTGTGTGACCCCATCAAAAAAAAAAAAAAAAAAACTTGTTATGCGGCCGATTGTGTTTACGAAAGTTAGCATTCACTCGAGGTGACTGTTGGAGTACAGGCATGTATAAGAAAATATGGCTAATTAATGCTCCAAGGGTCTCCATTGTTTGTAATGATATGAAAGAGAGGGTAGGGTTTGTGTGTGTGTGTGTGTGTGTGTGTGCATGGGGGGTAGAGAAATCAGGCTAAACTTGGTGAAGCCAGTGCCTGTAATGAAGCAACCCCCTTATCCAGCCCCCCCCCCCCCCCCCCCCCCCCCATCTGCCACTACTCTAATTTAAGACTAGGGGGGCAGTGGCCTTGTGTTCTGTAAAATAAATCTTTTCTCTCTCTCTGTATTGAGGCCGGTCTGAGGGTGACTGTAATTCATCTGGCCTAACGGTGTTTGTTTCTACGGCAGATCCAGGTGCAGATGCCCCCTCCCCTCCCCCCAACACACCGCCGCTGCCACCACCACACCCACCCCCAAACACCCCCGGACTCCCCAAACACCCCCGGACTCCCCAAACACCCACCCCCACACCCACCCCCAAACACCCCCGGACTCCCCAAACCTTGGCCGCCCGCGATGCGTACGCCCACAGGCGAATCTCTCCATTACTGTCACCCTGCATCCGCACACAGCCTCGCCATTACCGCTCGTCACACGGTCATTAATGCATTAAGGCCCATTTCAGTCACATTCATTTGCATCAGCTCCTTTTGTCCACTTGCCCTGCTTGTGAATGCGACCGTGTTTACACGCACGCACGCACGCACGCACGCACACTTTCCTAAAGTAAAAGCATTAGTGTGAGCTGCTGCTTATGAAAGGACACGGGCACAGCTAAAAACTAAAATGGACGGCGTATTTCTACGCAAGGTCAGCTAGGTTTTGTGTGATTTATCCCAGCTATCAGTAATAACCGTAGGGTCTGGCAAGCTAGGTTGGGCCGCGAGGTCCGCTCCGTTGAGCGGCTGTGGCCGGACCGAGGGGTGTTTCCCCACATAGGGAGCGTGTTGCGGTGACATTTTTGCCATTGACGTACCCAGTTCCCTGATGTTAATCCCTGTAATTTATACATGTCCGCTTTAAAGGGAAGAGGCATTTATTTTGTCCAGAAGGCATGAAGGCATGGATTACCATATTGTTAATTTATTTATTTATGTATTTATTTATTACCATGTTGTAATTATTCTGGACACACATTTTTCTCATGCCGTTGGTATTTATTGCGACGAGCACTTTGAATGGATCCTAATTAGTTTTTTTTTTTAAGGACTTGGCTGGGCGCGGTGCTGGTGGGCAATGCTGTGTGCATTCCTTCTGTGGTTCTGTAACCAGCGTGGTGTGGTTCTGTAACCCGTGTGGGGTGATGTGGTTCTGTACCCTGTGTGGGGTGATGTGGTTCTGTAACCCGTGTGGGGTGATCTGGTTCTGTAACTGGTGTGGGGCGATGTGGTTCTGTACCCTGTGTGGGGTGATGTGCTTTTGTAACCCGTCTGGGGTGATCTGGTTCTGTAACTGGTGTGGGGCGATGTGGTTCTGTAACCCGTGTGGGGCGATGTGGTTCTGTTACCCGTGTGGGGCGATGTGGTTCTGTAACCCGTGTGGGGCGATGTGGTTCTGTAACTGGTGTGGGGCGATGTGGTTCTGTAACCCGTGTGGGACGATGTGGTTCTGTAACTGGTGTGGGGTGATGTGGTTCTGTAACCCGTGTGGGGCGATGTGGTTCTGTAACTGGTGTGGGGTGATGTGGTTCTGTAACCCGTGTGGGGCGATGTGGTTCTGTAACTGGTGTGGAGTGATCTGGTTCTGTAACCCGTGTGGGGCGATGTGGTTCTGTAACTGGTGTGGGGTGATGTGGTTCTGTAACTGGTGTGGGGTGATGTGGTTCTGTAACCCGTGTGGGGTGATGTGGTTCTGTAACTGGTGTGGGGCGATGTGGTTCTGTAACTGGTGTGGGGCGATGTGGTTCTGTAACTGGTGTGGGGTGATGTGGTTCTGTAACCCGTGTGGGGCGATGTGGTTCTGTAACTGGTGTGGGGTGATGTGGTTCTGTAACCCGTGTGGGGTGATGTGGTTCTGTAACTGGTGTGGGGCGATGTGGTTCTGTAACTGGTGTGGGGTGATGTGGTTCTGTAACCCGTGTGGGGTGACGTGGTTCTGTAACTGGTGTGGGGCGATGTGGTTCTGTAACTGGTGTGGGGCGATGTGGTTCTGAAACCCGCGCAGGTGTGAGTGTTGGGTTCTCGCCGCTCTGTTAGCAGATGCTTCTGGCGTACAGGGGCCTCACCGTTCCTTCCTGTTTTTCCCCACATCACAAAGCCTCATTAGGGTCTGAGGTGCACACCGCGTGGGCCGACAACAACTGTGCTTTTTCAGAAGGTAAATATTTCCTCTCGCCACCATGAAGGAGGAGGAAACACCGCAAGAGTAACAGGAAACTTTCAGAAATGGATAAACAAAAACACATGCTCTCAAATAAGCAGTGTTTTTGCGAACCCGTCCTTCAGTTCAGAATGAAGGATGCCTCAAACCCGTACTTATTCCCCATTCATTCGTTTCCCATAAAAGGCTACTGATAGCTAACGGAAGACACCTAGGGTTGTTTAAGGAAACCCAGGAAAATGTTTTGATTGGACACATAATGCAGAAGGCAGGCCTTGTTTGCATGTGAAATGTGTTAACTATTAAAAATAATAATTGCAAGGAAAACCTTTCGGAGTGCACAGTTTTATTTCTTTCTTTTCTTTTGGCAGAAACCTTAATCCACGACAACTTTCAGAGACTTACAGAAAATAGCGCTTTTAAGTGGAAGTACACCCACTGTCTCAGCCTGTCTCCGCCTACTACACAATTTTGAAAAATACTTTGTGGGGTGGGAGAGGGGTGGGGGCGGAGGTGCCGTGTCCATCGTTATTTGCATAAATGAACGCACATTGTACAAATGATTTCGTATAACTCGGATCAAACTGTCAAACTAGACGTTGCACATCAAATATGAATCAAGATTCAGCAACTGCATGGCCTATTTCTCACCTCAGATATTTTCAGAAACATATTTTAGTGGACTATTTAGGTGGAATAAGAGAGTTGAACAGGACGCCACATTGTTCCGGTTTAAAAACGTGGAGCAGAAACTAAAGTAACGTATAGTGGGTCTAACCAATCAGGTGCCGGCTGTTTCCGTTGTGGGTAACAACAATTATCCATATGACATTGAGGTACCTCCAAAGAGGTACTCTGACATTGGGACGGGGGCAGTGTGGGGAGCAGAAAGGAAATTTCAACCGTTAGGGGCTGCACAAAGACGCTTTTCTGCCAGTTTCTTATGATATACAATAATATTTCAGAATTGTTGAAATAACGGAATGCTTGAATAAGTTTCATTATAAGGTAGGCATACAAACACGTTTACAGTGGGAAAGAAAAGTGAGCTAGGGTGTACTTACCCTTTAAAGCGTAAATTTACACAGCTGGTGTCTTTGAGAAAAGCTGCAGGATTAAAGGCTGGGTGGCAGGGCCCACTCTGATACGGACCCTGTAACACTGTGACAGTGCCAGTCCTGCTGTGTGCCACTGTGCACAACTGTGCCAGAGTGGGGTTAACTCCTTCGCGACGGCCCTATTAAAAATGGTTTGAATTCGAACCATAGCGTCATTTGTCTCTCTGCTATTAGTTAACCGTGGATTGTCGTGGATTTTTCCCTTTCAACCCACAGTGAGCAAGTCTGTCCAAACAGAACCACAACAAACCGATGTAATAGAATAAGAAAAAGAATTTCAGTTTATTGGAGATAAACTTAGAATGAGAGAGAGTCTCACCATAATCTCTCTGACTTAGAAACAGCATACAGAGGAGATTTATACACAATATCGTTGCTTTACTGATTTGCCACAAGGGGCGGTTTCTAAACATACAGAGACAAGGGTATCCAATTCTTTGTGTTTTGTCTTTCTATAACTATCAATAACCTTCAAAACAAGTAACGAAAACATCTGCCTGTTCTCAGCAGTTTGTGAAAGAGAGACACAGAGGGAGTGAACCATGACCTACTCAGTGTTCACAAAGAATACATTATTTAATTACTTAACTCAATATAATTGATCTATTATATTAAATGCTTAATGATAATCATGTGATTGTCATTATGATAATACACACATATTGTAAAACAGAAAATTCCTTCACAGGATTCGCGGTTGTTTTCATTTGAAAATGTTTTGGATAGTCAGCCAATGATTGCACAGATATTCTTGGCTGTGTGACGTGGTTCATTTACGCTGCACTGTTGACGCGCAATACGTTTCACTTTCACTTTCTTCTCCACTTTCCATTCCTCCATGTTCAGAATCAAAGTCACTGTCATTATCATCGTTGCGCATAGTGCATATTTCAGCAACTTCGTCTGCAGTAAACCGGCGTTTACCACTGGCCGAAGCCATTTCGGAAAGGCTTGTAAAGACGTATTGCGCGTCAACAGTGCAGCGTAAATGAACCACGTCACACAGCCAAGAATATCTGTGCAATCATTGGCTGACTATCCAAAACATTTTCAAATGAAAACAACCGCGAATCCACAGTTAACCAATAGCAGAGAGACAAATGACGCTATGGTTCGAATTCGAACCATTCTTAATAGGGCCGTTCTAGTCGCGAAGGAGTTAATCTGCGCTCTGCTGCTGTGCACGACTGTGTCAGAGTGGGGTTAATCTGTGCTCTGCTGCTGTGCACGACTGTGTCAGAGTGGGGTTAATCTGTGCTCTGCTGCTGTGCACGACTGTGCCAGAGTGGGGTTAATCTGTGCTCTGCTGCTGTGCACGACTGTGTCAGAGTGGGGTTAGTCTGCGCTCTGCTGCTGTGCACGACTGTGTCAGAGTGGGGTTAATCTGTGCTCTGCTGCTGTGCACGACTGTGTCAGAGTGGGGTTAATCTGTGCTCTGCTGCTGTAGGGTCCCACAGTGTCTGGCTCTACTTGCCTCTTTTAGGGCTACTGTTCTGTTGTAAGCCCCCGGAGGCTGAATAAAGGCGTGGCCTATCTCAGAGGGAAAGTTTAACGACATTATTCCTCCATGGTGGGAGGTCCCGTCGGCCTGTCAGCGCTTCTGGGGGCCCCCCGGGGTCCCTGCGACGCCGCGAGCGAAGGAGAGGACAGAAGACTCGACCCTCTCCGCAAAACCCTTGAAAAGGGATCCAGGCATCGTGGATGCGAGGCACCGGGGGAAGTCATTGTGTCTTTATTCACCGGCGCACAGTGGGCCGCGGCGCTTTGAATAACCTCCGCGTTAAGCACGCCCGCGAGGGGCATTTTAATCAGCGGGGCCGACGGAAGCGCAGATGCGCGGCGGCGTTTAAATCGGGCCCCTCCGCTTCTGTTGTTCTCGCTCGACATTGCCGCTGCAGCGGAGCGCCCTCCCCTCCCCCGCACCGTAGATCATTTCCGTGCATGCGCTGAAATCGCCTGGAAAAGGTCTCGGAGTTGAGCGCTAATTAAAAGCGCAAGAACAACGAAGGGAGGCCTGAATAACGGACGCCGCTAAAGCGCGCTCTCCGCTGGCTGCCGACACGCCGCACTTCTTAAACCCTTCCCATAAATGCATAGCAAATACGAGATTAAAAATCTCACAATGCAAGTTTAATAAGTGGACTGTATTACTTTTACTTAATATATGTGGCCTTTATCGCCTCTCTCCCTTGTACACTTTTGTGCATACAGTGTCGAAAATATTTTTGATGAAATTTGTTCATTTGAAATATATTCTACAATATATGCTCAAATGAAATGCCTATATATACACTACAAAAGTTTTAGTTCACTTTACTTGTGTTTTGGTACTCTGTTTTTAGTGTAATTTAAGCAGTTTAAAATTTGCAGAAAATTACCGTAAAGGTTGTATCAGCGATTTTGGGTGACGTCACTTCTGAAGCGAAATCCCAAACAAACAGAGCCAGCTCCAGCTCAGAGCCAATTATGTTATGTTTTAAAAAATAGTGTTCAAGCATCCAGAATTATAACCACGTTAATAACGTTTGTAAGAAACCAAACCGTTTGTAAATCCGTCAAGATTTCAGCAAGATAAGAGTATTAGCGTATTAGTATCACCCACCCCTTGTCGGTGATTGGTTGGAATACTGTTTATTTTGGTTTTGAGTGGTTGGTAGTACCATTTGTTTTTGTGTACGATCTCGGAGCATAGGCTGCCTACAGAGACGCGGTTTTTTGACGGCCTGCTTATGGGGCGGGCAGCTAGCGGATCGTGAGGAAAAATCAGATGAATGTGATCATTTATGTTTCAACCCAAAATCGCTGATACAACCTTTAACTGGCACAATGTAAGAAGTGAATAGTCAGAAGTTAAAAATAATCTTTTAATTCACAGAATATTGACCATATTTTGGATTAAAAAAAGGCATATTTGGGTTAGGGTTAGGGTTAGGTCAAGGAAAAGTGCAGCACATCTGTGGGAAGTTCTACAGCAGTGTTGGTGTGAACTTTCAGAACCATATGACTGCCCTGGTATGAATATGCTGTTATTACTGCAAAAGGTGTCTATTTTGATTAATCTATGTTTTAGATAAGTTTTTTTGTAAAATGAAAGGTGCTTTTTTTTATCAATGATTTCTTTAAAATTCTGGGCATACTAAAACTTTTGACCGTTTGTATATAATATGTAAAATATATAAATATAATATTTAATATATAAAATAATGCATTTTGGATTGTATATTCCAAGGTAGTGCATTTTTGTAAAGAGAGCATGCAGGCTGTTGTCAGGCAGGAGCCACCAAACGTTTAAAGCGATTATCCGACAGAGTGTGCGGTCATCGGCTCCCCGCGTCAACCGATTTTATCTCCGCAGCACGTAACCGGCTTGGCTGTGATCCAGCGGCGGCGCGGCGACACGGACACGCAGGCCGGCCACAAGGCTCGCGTTTAAAGCGGCCAAACAAACGCAGAAGGCTAACCCCGCTGAAAGAAATGACAGAGCTCTGAAGGTTTACTCACACAGCCTGCAATCAGACAGGGCCACATGTTGCAAATATTACGGGGCGCCTGGGCTTTGAGGGAGAGCTATTAACGGAAACGTGTTGATGACATGCTTTTTGGGGTGTTGTGTATTTATCTAAATAAACTGAGGCCTTAATAGCATAGGGTGTGCATTTTGGCAGAACAGGCAATTTAGTGTCCACTGTAGGTGAAGGCAAACGTTAATTTGGTTAATTAAGATTTTGTGCAATAGGCATGTTTGTCCAAGTGAATGCTTGTCCATGTTTGTCCACCTTTATTAAAAGGAGCTCAAGTGGATTATAAAAGTATGACTGTATATTTTATAATGCATTATATTTACAAGCACTAGGATTCTTTAACTGAGCTCATTCTTATTAACAGACTGTACTTGAGTGTGTGTGTGTGTGCTGTGTGCTTGTGTGCACATTTGTGTGGGAGTGTGTGCGCGCTTGTGTATGTCTGTGTGTGCATGTGCTGTGTGAGCATGTGTGTATGTGTGTGTATGGGGGGGTGTACGTGTGTGTATGTGTGTGTGGGTGTCTGTGTGCTGTGTGCTTGTGTGCACATTTGTGTGGGAGTGTGTGTGCCCTTGTGTATGTCTGTGTGCGTCTGTGTGTGCATGTGCTGTGTGAGCTGTGTGTATGTCCCTCTCTCTTTCCCTGTATGTGTGTGTGTGTGTGTGTGTATCTCTCTCTCCCTGTATATGTGGGTGTGTGTCTGTGTGTGTGGGTTTTATTTGAATGGCTGTTTCTGCAGGGCGCTTTCTCTCTCCAAGTATTTATGGAGCGCCCCAAGGCTGGGGTGTTCTCTCAGCCCCCTCTCTTTCATGGCCCACTGATTGATGAGGGGGGTTTGTGTGTGCCAGGCATTTACAAGGAAAAAAACACAGGCTGGGTTAGGGGGGACTGTCTGAACAGTCCCCGGCGGGCTGCACAATATTCGCCACGGTCAAAAAGCGTGTTTAAAATGGGATCAGTCGGGCCGCTCGAGGATTCATTCGTTTATCGGCGGTGGAGAAAGTCGCGCCTTACCCCGAGACTGATTATGTTGCCTAAAAAGAAGTTTCCCTCTTGATAAAGCTTTCATTCAGACCTTCACAAAAAGCTGTGTGCGCTCCTCACACAACTGCATCTCCTGCAGTCAAGCACACAATTGACTAAAGCCTAATGGTGTGATGGTGTCCATTATGCCTTTTTTTTAAACAGAGCTTTGAAATATTCATTCTAATTTATTGACGTACCTTCGCGTTTTCGCCGGGGAAAAAAGAAAAGGAGCCTTTGTTTTTAGAATCCTCTCAAACAAAGACAGGGTTTCTGAATAACAGCGTTGTTTCAGTAGCAGAATATCAGGATAGATACGTAGGTTGAGCAATACTTGGAGAATCTGTGCTGACATCTAGTAACCTTTTGAAAGACGTCAAGGACCATTTTGTGAGGGGAAAAAAAGTGAGGTAAGTTAGAGATTGTAGGCAGAAAAGGTGTATAGGGAGAGTACAGGCTGACAGTGTAGCATAATGGTTAGGCAACTTGGCTTGCCTTGACTCCAAGGTTGTAGCTTCATCCGAGGAGCATTGCTGTACTGGTGTACCGCTGTGCAAGGCACTTACCTGAATTGCTTCTGTATCTGTATAAATGGGTTGGGTATAAATGGGTAAAAAAATGTAAGTTTCTCTGTAGGCCTATAAGAGACAAAATAAAGTGTTATGTAATGGAAGGCAACTGGTTTAGATAATGGTTTGAAAAGTGACTGTAGACTTACAAGGCCTTTCCAGAGATATACATTTTTTTCTGAAGGACAACCTCCAGTTATTAACATGTGCACTTGGAGAGCTGCAATTCTCAGAACAATGACTGTGCTTTATGTTCATGAAGTAGGCTAATTGAATATCATGTAATGAATGCATAGAAAGTTGACCTTGAATGCATTTCAAATTTTACATAGAATGTCTGCAATTATTTAAAAGTGAACCCTGTCAGGGTAAGTGTTTAGTTGCACTTATGACAGAGGCACCTAGTAAGTGGCATTTCTATTTAGCCATGTCCAACCAACCGCTTTACTTGGGTTTTATTGTTTTCTTACAACCACCTTAGGAGTCTTGTAAATAACTGAGCGGACTGATTATCTGTTAGAGAAGGGCCTGAGGTGGGCTTAGAGGACAATTCTGATGCTACGTGAGAAGCACGGTCGAAACTGGTGGTATTCAGTGGGCATACCTCTGTTCTGGGGCCACATTTGAGACGGAGAGCTTTTCTTTGTGATTGAGAAGAGGCGGGGGAATCAGGCGGGGGAAAAACTCCTGCGCTGAAGTTCTCCAGCGTAATGGGAGGTTTTAACAGCCAGTTATAAGGCCCGGTCTGAGATTCACAGCCACAGTTATAAGGGCTCCATGTCCCCCCTGCTGTGGTATTCACTGCCTCTGTATTCTGGCCCCACTATTGGATGAATCCCTTTTTGAAGTTTCTCCATTCTGCACACCCAGTGTGATGGCCACAGACCAGCATAGACCTTATCCTGCCTTTACCTCCTTCGCCAGCTCTGTCGGTTTAACTCTTAATCAGCACTTCTGGGAAGCTCATTGCTCTATAAATACACCTGAATAGGTCAGATCTGTGGCTGCGGTTGAAAGAACAGCATTTGCATTCGGAAGCGGAGCGGGACCGAGGAGGTGAATCGCCTCCAGCGCGAGCAGCGGAGCGAGTCTCGGCGCGGGCCGGAGAGGGGCGGGCATCGCGATGGGAGTTTCGGCGGCCCCTGGCCGGTCCGGAGGCGTCGTATCCTGGCAGCGCTGTAGCGCGGTCGCCGTCCCCGCCCCCGCTTTGCCGCCGCGGGGGCACGGCACGCCCACAAACCCCGACCCCCCCCCCCCCCCCCCCCCGAGGCAGAACGAGGGCCCGATCACGTAGGCCCGTGCGGAGGAAGGGAGGACCGGCGGCCTGTGGACTAGCACCTGCGGGTGTGTGTGGAACCTGGAGAGGATGTGCATCACAATGCGCCCTGATGCTCGGTATATTACCGCATTGTGCCTGGGGTAAGACTCTGTTTACTTCAGAGCTACTGCAGATGCCTCGCGACAGCTTCAAATAAACCGCATAAACCCAGGTCATTATCTACTCTCCAGACCCATTCATCACTCTCCTCCCTCCCCCCTCCCTCAATCTCTCTCTCACTCGCGCTCTCCGATCCGTTTAGCAATGGTCCAGGAAAGAGCTTTTCACATGCGTTGCACGCATCTTATTTTCCTAAGGTTAGGTTTTCAACGCTTTTCTGGTCGGGATATTGAATTTATAGTCGCCCGGCCGGGCGGCCCGGCTGACTCGAACCGCGGCCCCTTAACGAGCTTTCCCGTTTCTTTCTTTTCACTTTGCGGGGAAATTGCGTTAAAAATCCTTGGGAAAGGTTGGTGACTTTAATATGCTGCTGGCTGCATTGTTCGAATGCTGCCATAGAGATACAGCTAAGTGGGGTAATGAAGGGGCATGTTTACCTATAACTCTCTGTGCCGCGGGAGACGGATTAAATTGATGCAGTTTTGGCTGTTGTCACGTTCTTCCGCTGTCGCCTTCAAGCGTGAACAGTCCGCCGACGCGCGTGGCTTTACTTAGCGGGAGCCGAGGTCCCCGCCGCTAATTTGAGCTCGGAGGGAAGGCTGGAGCTGCGGGCGGGTTTACGGCCTCTTGAGCCGCTGAAGGAGAGGGCGCTCGGAATGCTGATCGCGGTGCCCGTGGCTGTCCGCGGTCGGCCACGCACGGACCGCTAGATTAATCATTTGGGCCCTGTCAAGGCCACCATATGCCCGGATGCAGATGCTCCTTCATACCCAGCGACGCCCCAAGTCGAGCAAATCACTCGCAGGTGTGCATTCTCCGTAGTTGCTTTTTATTTATTTTCGGAAATGCAAACTACTTTAAGGCTGTGTGGTTAGCCATATGAAGAATTCATAAATTAGCCCATGATGTGTTCAGCTAACCGTTCCCGAGGTATGATTTTAAAGTACTTTATCAATTTCAAGCTCCATCGATATGCACATGAAATTACAACATTTTTAAATGGAAACCCTTGATGGTCTTTAAAAGCCTGAAACCTTGTCACTCATCTCGAGTTAGACGTGCCATTCCTCTGTAATCCATCGTTTGCTCCTGCGTGGAGAGATGGATCCAATCCTTTTATGTCCCTATATTTCTAAGTCCCTTCCTTTAATTCATGTGTAGTAAAGAATAGTTTCACCTGAGAGAATCTAGAGTGTTCCACGTCCACACATCTAGGTTTTATTTCAGTCCAAGGCAGTGGAAGGCAACCTAGCCAGACCTGGAGTTTTCAGTATTTGTTTAAAAAAGGTAAGGAGATACTGCGGTACTTTTTTCTCCCATTAACTTGGGAATAAGTTTGGCACATCTACCTAAAACTAGGTCAGACACATAGCAGTGTTTTTTTTAAATTCCCAAATAAAAATAGTCGTTAATTTCTAGCAGTCCTTCATCAAAACCCTGGAACATGTTCAAGCGATAGAGCTTTACACGTCCAGATGGGCCTCCTGTTGTGAGCTGTGTTTATAAGTAACAAATAAAACGGGAATGTATCAGGGTTGTAGCGGTAGTCTAGTTTTCCTGCGCTCTTCCGTGTTTCACACTCTTGGCTGATTGTTTTAATGTTCTCTCTTTCTTGTTGACTTCCACGGAGAAGGATTTATGCATTTATTTAGGCTTATCACCCTGAATAAAAAATAAAAAGAACCTCTTGAGTTTTGATTTCAGCAACGTCGGTGTTATTATTGCATCTGATTCATTCTCGACAGGAGCTCTTTCCCAGAACCTGTACAGGGAAAAACTAGGAAGGTCATCGTCCGAACCTGACCCCGAACTCCCCCTTTCCCTCAGAGAACCGACGGCCGTTCACACGACAACGTACGTGCGCCTGCACTGCCTCTGTTGAGAGGGTGACTACTGTGTACCTTCAAACCCGCATCCTGTCTGGGGCCTACACTGTCAGTCCCTGTCTGAGCCTCACACTCCCAAAATAACAGCCATGTTTTTCTGGATCCACAGATGAAACCGCTTTCCAACGTAACCAGTTTTCAGTATTATTTAGTCATATTTATTTCTTAGTTTCAGTAGTACTACTTGGTAACGCTGATTTAATTATTATAATTATTTTGTACATGGTAAAATATCCAGTGCTAATTCAACTAAGAGAGTTTACGTAAGTCCACTCTGGCTATAGTGGACTCATATAAGCTCAATAAGAGTTGATTGAACACTGATCATTTTTCTTTGTAGTAATTGTTTCTTTTCGTGCACTGTGTGTAGAGAGGCAGAAGCTGATTTCAATGCTGATTCGGCTGCTGAAGCTTTGAAGCTTGACCTTCCCACTGCCGTCATGGCCGTGAACAAAGAACTAAACCCAAACTGCTTCAGTTAGCAGTGAGCTGGTACACCTGCATAAATATGCACAATGTAAGGTGCGTGTGTTGGCGCCCGATAAAGAATGTGTCGCAAACAAATAGATGATAGTAAATAATAAGGGAAGCTTCTGAATGCCTTATTGGTTCCGGTGCCTCGTATTTCACTGTCGGTTGAACCATTGATCATTTTTGTGTCTTGTTACAGTTATTTATGGTTGAACGTCCCCTGAACACGCAGGCGATAAAGCACGTCTGCGGTCAGATAACCTTTGAAATATGTCACGTGGTCTACTCCTTCACAGCGCAGTGGAAGCCTTTATAGAATTCCGTCGCCAATTTATCTCCATTTAAAAGGTAGCAGGACGTTCCTGAATGGCTGAATTTGAATTTGCCAAACGGCGTGGAAAATATAATAATCTCCCCAATACGTGAGACCTGTTTGTGTGCACGTGTGTATTTGTGGGTCCTGACATGGGAGCAAATGACCACCAGGAACCACTAATCTCATAAAGAGTGTTTATTTCTGCCATAGTCTGTACTTTGCATTTCTCTCAGCTAGAGCATCTACAGAGCACTGTCTTTATCTTCAAAAACACAAGCCTCTTTGTCCTTGGCGGGCTTAGCTAAAAACCGGTGTGCAACCGCTCTGCTATTTATACGCATTGAGCTCTATAGCAGTTAAACTTAAAGCAGTTTTTATGGGATTTAGACCCCTCTCTCATAGCCTCACACTTTTTTTTTTATTGTTGTCTTTCCAAAACGGGAAGAACAAACACACGTATTCCCCTCCATCGTGAGCTAATGAGATGACGTTCGCGTTTTGTGTGGTCTGTGGGTAATTGGCCAATTGTTTCTAGGACCAGCAGGTCTTGAGCAGTTGGTGAGATGTTATCAGTTGGAATGTAATGCAATATACTGGGTTGCATTGTAAGGCCACCCAACCATCAGGGCTGGACAGTGGGCTGTAGCGGCCCTTGGTTGCCGAACCCCATTCTGTAAAGGAGTGTACGGCATGCTGTCTGATGTGAAGCAGAGTTGTAATGCAGCCATCGGGGATAGTACCTGCATACCTGTTTGAAGTCTTCCACAGACACCGAAGGCTAGTTTACTACCTTGCTCAGGCAAGTGTGGGGGTACTAAGACTTGAGGGAAGTGGGTTTTTGGATACATAGATGTTTCATTATCAGTCTATAGGCTATTATCAGTATGTGGGAAAATTGAGAAAAGTAAAACCTTGTTTTAATCTTGCGTATTTTGTGGGGCTCTCCTTAATTGCAAAATAAGAGCTTGGGTCCCTTTGATAGTTACGTATCTCAAGATATCTACATATCTTACTTGTTGATTAAAGATCCAGATCCACCTTGATTGTCACCATCCATGTGTTACTCCCACAATGCAACCAAACATTGGAACAAACTGCCAGATGATCTTAGATCTTAGTTTTTAAGAGTAGGCTCAAGACCTTCCTGTTCTGTTTGGCTTTTTTAAAGCACTGCAATATCTTTTTAATAGATGTTTTAAATTGTTGTATCTTTTCTTTTATCTCTTGAAACTGATTTTAAACTGAGGGTGATTGATTTATTTTTTACTACTTTTAATCTATTTTATATAGTTTTAATTGTACTGTCAAATCAATCTTTCTTTTTTAATTATTCTGTAAAGCACTTTGAATTGCATTCAGTTGTATGAATATGTGCTATACAAATAAACTTGACTTGACTTGACTTGACTCCGGGCCCCCGCTGGTGAGTGATGTCTCATGGGCGGAGCTCCATCCCTGCTGGGTGGTGGGAGGTGTGCTGTCTCCGTCTGGCAGGTGCTAGGGTGGAACCACATCCCAGGAGCAGGATCAGGAGACCGCATGGGGGCTGGGTGTTGGGCCTTGATAACATAATATCATGTAGGGCAGGGCTGCCCAACCCTGTACCTGGAGATCTACCTTCCAGTAGGTTTTCAATTCAGCCCTAATTTGCCACACCTGATTCTACTAATTAGCAGCTGAACTAGATCTCTAGCTGTAAAATGAGGTGTGCTTTGTTTAAAGAGTATAAACCCTAGATCTCCATGAATAGGGTTGGGCAGCCCTGATGTAGGGGCATCGTGTATAACAGATTTAAGAGTGCATTTCCCTTTTTGACACAGTGTTTACATTTTTTCTGTTGTTTGACAGGTGCCTTGGCTGCCATCTGAAAAATGATCAGTAGTTCACCTTGCAATTAGCCTATAATTTAATGGCTACTGCATGTGTGTGGAGCTGGATGTTTAGTTTAAGTTTGCTAGAAAAATGTGATTGTGATTTCAGTTCAGACTTCTGTGCCCTGTTCCTCGTACATGGATAACTCACTAACTATGGTGAGTAAAACCCGGAAAACCTCCCGAATATGGAACATATGAACCTACGTTTTATTCAGCGCAGTTAAATAACATTTAGCAGTTAGCTACAAGGAATAGGGCCCTGGTTTGATGTTTAAATATTGGTTCCACCATCATTTCTCACTTGTGGCTAAGAGATAATTTCCCATATCTTCCATGCCTCGAACCACTCAAATATTTAGCTATATTATTAGTCATATTCCCTCCATGGTCATTTATAAACGTTTATCCGGCTATTGCTTTTTGGCTGGACAAATGGAAAGTGGAAAGCGCCGTTCAGAACGCACAAGTTCAGCTTGTTTTTCTGGCAGCGGAAGAAAACCGCCATTTCGCGGTGCCCTCTGCGAGAGGAGGGGGTGCAGCCAGGGCCATTACTGCTCGTTACCGCTCATTTGTAAACCGCGCGTGTGTGTGACTCGAGGAACGTACGCGAGCGGGTGACCCGGTGACCCGCTTCCCGCCGCTCGTTAGGCAGGCCTTTTATTATAAAGATTGCAGCGCGGCGTCGGCCCGTGGCCGCGCGGACATGTGATCGCGGGTCGGGACCCCGCGCGTGTCGTGAGCTCTGTCATTGCGGTCGCACGCGGAAACAGAAAGCGACGGCGGGGCCTGGCGGAGGAGGAAGCGTTCCGCCTCTCTGACTCCGTGGCTGTAATGGCCCCTAATGCTCATCAGTTCTGTGTTCGGAATAACAATCCCCTGGCTTCATTAACAGAAGGGGAAAAATAAACATGCAGACTCGGCCCTGTAGGAGGTCTGTCTCTTCATGGATCCATTCAGTGGGGGAGGACAAATGGCGAAAAGCCAGTCAGACAGCTTTTGAATCAGGAAATGAGGAATTCATGAAACGTTGAAAGAACATAATGTTCAGTGATGAAGGTGAAATTAAAAACTGTGTGTTTTAGCTAATACCAGATATCACATCACACTTTCATGCCAAATTCTTCTTATTTTTCTTCTTTAGTTGGTCGGTAATGTGAATCCAATGGCTCACGATCACGTGTTAGTACAGTATTATAGTAACATAATATACACTAGGAACACTAGTATCTCCCAGTTCCTCCCTCTGTGACATCATGACTTGAGTGACATAATGACATGTAGACCCATAGATATAGAACCACAGATATGACATATCACGTAATGTAATAGTAATTTGGAATACCGAAATTACAATTTGACAGCCATCTTACCTGGGTACAGCTATAATAGGAACCTATGGCAAAGTCTCATGTACTTTCTAACCCACTGTGATGTCATAATCAGGTCTCAGAAGCCAGATAGCTGATGATTGGCTCATAGATATAAAACCATGGTTACTGGCCACCATCTTACCTGGGTATGGTGGTCTCAAAAATAGTGCAACTAATTATGACATATGTCACATCTATGGTTCTATATGTGTAGACCAGCCAGGAGGTTTTAACACTAGAGACACTAGAGCGTAGGCCAGTAAAGTAGCCGCAGCCAATACGTTAAAAGCCTGTTATCTTTCCTTTTTTAGGCCTAGTTTACCAGTCATCACAGATGATACAGAACAATCTTCCCAATTTAAACACTCTTTACTGTATTATAAATCAAGCAGGGGCCATAATGACTAGCTCTGACCACCCGTGGGTAGTGTACGCTTTAAGATGTTTTTTTTTTTAAATAGCAGTGAAGTGCACCACAGAGGTTCTCATTAACCCTATTAACAAACACCCCATTGGCATTTGTTTTATGCAATATTGTCGTGCATTATGTTATAACCTGCAGTGTTTCTCTATCACGCACGCTGTGAAGCATTCAGTGGAAGAATTCAGCTCATGAAAAGCATTACACCCGGATAAATTTGATTGAATTATATCAGCTATGAGCTGGCTGAGAGAACCTTCACACTAGGGCTGCTTGTAGTCGCATTCGTCACCCTGTGGTCCTTCTCTGTCACTGGCACGGTGGCGGTTGTAGGGGGCGCTGTTGAGTGTTGTGTGTGTGTGTGTGTGTGTCAGCGGGCAGGAGCCCAGGACGTGATTGAAGTCGAATTTGTGTTGGCCGAGGAGCCCAGGGGAGGGCTTGTGGAACCCACGTGCCCTCTGGAACCCCTGCGCATCTCCGCCGTGGTTACAGAAATCTGGGGTGACAGGGAGCACATGGGTGGGCTGACGCCTCGGCCAGGCGCTTTCCGCCACTTAGCGGCTCTCGCATCCGCTGACATTTCGGCCTCGCCCTCTGTCGCCCGCCCTGCCCACAGAGGGATGTCAGGGGGAGCCGGGGTCCCCACCCCGCGTGGCAAAAAAAACAAAAAAAACACCTAAAGCCACACGCTCCACCACCTCCCTGACAAAACAGCCTCTACCGCCCTAATGAGCACAAACGCACGACACATGCGAACATGGAGAACTAACCGGAGGACACGAATGGCATTTGACATCGGGTGCAATCTCTGGCAGGCTAATCTCAAACACACAGACCGTCTCTGAGCACTGCACATGCACCTTAAGGAAGGTATGTGGGCTGCTTGTGCAGACTCCATGCCAGTTGGGAATTGAGTTGAAGTTCAGATATGACTACACCTGCTTTAAATGACAAATTCTGGTACAGGAGTTCAACTTGAATTGCAGGTACGAACTTGAAAGCGGGCGTAATGTCAGTTTAGTTTGAGGGCGTAGAGAGATTTATTCTCTGAGGAGGCTGGTGTACGTTTAAATTGTCACATTTAAGACACAGACTCCAGTCACGTTAATATGAGACTCTGCATGTCTTCCCTCCATTTCTGAGGGCTAGCTTTGGCCCAGGAATAAGTCTAAGCCAGCACCTCACGAGTGCCGGTCCGCACACGATCGAGCCGTTCTGAACGAACGCCTCTCTCCCTCCCCCCCCACCCCTCTGGCGGTTGGCAAACGGGGAGATTTGCCGCGGTCGCTCTCCTCTGACAGGCCAGCTAAGCCCGTGCGAGGAGCAGCCTGCCAAACAGCACCCTGACGAGAGGGAGGCGGGAGAGAGGGACGAAAAAGAATGGCCAATTTGCATATTATTCTAATACTAGCCATTAGTGCCTAGAATTACTGGGAGTGATAGCATAATGAATGTATTGCCGCGTGGCTTTCCACATAAAGCCGCACGCCACGTTTTTTTTATGAATTATTCATAGTAGCCTGAAGGCAATGAATCGGCGAGGCAAGAACTAAGAAAATTAGCTACCAATTAGTGTTTATTTATGGCGATGGCAGGCTTTTTTTCCCCTCCACTCCCTTCCTTCACTTGCCCCGATGAACAAAGTGAACTTTCCACTGTGGCTTTGCCCTTGGAAGGAGTGCAATCAGAGAGAAGAGAGAGGTCTGAGGGGATTAAGGAAGCGAGCTTCAGACAGCCTCCCTCCGCCGGACTTTAGGATTCGCTGAAGCGATGTCGGCCAGCGTCTGAGCCTGCCTTTCTCGGGGCCTGCTATTAGAGCCGCCAGGAAATGATGTTTGGATGGAAGGATCTGACAGGAGGGGTTTGACGCCCGGCGGGAATGGCTGTCTCTCTCGCTCTACGACCCTGAAGGGCGAGCGGGCGACCTGCGTTAGCCAGGCGGGGCAGCGCAGGGCCGGGGCGGCAGGTGCTCTCGCTGGGGGGAAGTGATGGCTCCTCCCACTTAGTGAACATTCTACCCTCAGGACTCAGACTCCCAGGAGGGCTGAACTGGACAGGTAAAACAAGTAAAGCACTTACGGTGGGTAAAGCAGGTACTGCCAGGTAAAGCAGTTGCGGTGGGTAAAGCAGGTCAGCACAGGTAAAGCAGTTGCGGTGGGTAAAGCAGGTCAGCACAGGTAAAGCAGTTGCGGTGGGTAAAGCAGGTCAGCACAGGTAAAGCAGTTGCGGTGGGTAAAGCAGGTCAGCACAGGTAAAGCAGTTGCGGTGGGTAAAGCAGGTCAGCACAGGTAGGCAGCCGGGTTTGGGGGAGACTGACACTGACACTACAGAGAGCACCGGGGAGACCTGGGTCACTCAGTCTTACCTTTCACCAGCAGGCCTTGCCAAAGGGGGCCTCTGCTGATAGAGACCAGTGGAGAGTGGTGGCTGGTGGAGGGAACCCCTCCCATAGCAGCTTCAAATTTTCTGACACCAATGTTTACTTTGAATCAGTTAATAAATCAAAAAATATGAACAGCAAGCCTACTAAAGCACTGAAACTCCTCAGGGTTTTAAAGTTTATCTCACAATAGTAGACCCCAGGTGTGTTTGTGCATCATTCCTAGTTTATTGTTTCTGGCAGAGAAGCGCGGGGCGTATGTTTGCGCGTTGCGGAAGAGGGCAGCGCGCGGGGCGTGTGTTTGCGCGTTGCAGAAGAGGGCAGCGCGCGGGGCGTGTGTTTGCGCGTTGCAGAAGAGGGCAGCGCGCGGGGCGTGTGTTTGCGCGTTGCGGAAGAGGGCAGCGCGCGGGGCGTGTGTTTGCGCGTTGCGGAAGAGGGCAGGGCGCGGGGCGTGTGTTTGCGCGTTGCAGAAGAGGGCAGCGCGCGGGGCGTGTGTTTGCGCGTTGCGGAAGAGGGCAGCGCGCGGGGCGTGTGTTTGCGCGTTGCGGAAGAGGGCAGCGCGCGGGGCGTGTGTTTGCGCGTTGCAGAAGAGGGCAGCGCGCGGGGCGTGTGTTTGCGCGTTGCGGAAGAGGGCAGCGCGCGGGGCGTGTGTTTGCGCGTTGCGGAAGAGGGCAGCGCGCGGGGCGTGTGTTTGCGCGTTGCAGAAGAGGGCAGCGCGCGGGGCGTGTGTTTGCGCGTTGCGGAAGAGGGCAGCGCGCGGGGCGTGTGTTTGCGCGTTGCGGAAGAGGGCAGCGCGCGGGGCGTGTGTTTGCGCGTTGCAGAAGAGGGCAGCGCGTGGGGCGTGTGTTTGCACGTTGCAGAAGAGGGCAGCGCGCGGGGCGTGTGTTTGCGCGTTGCAGAAGAGGGCAGGGCGCGGGGCGTGTGTTTACGCATTGCGGAACAGGGCAGGGCGCGTGGGCATGCTAACGTGTCAGAATGTCACGCGGCCATAAAAAGCACGGAGTGAAATAGTTTGGGTGACTCTTGTCTCTCGCCCCTAAGCTTCTCTCTTTATTTCTGCAGTCAGGGCTTTGATGTGCGCACGTGTGTAGCGGCGTGCCGGACCCTGGCGGAGAACGCCGGGCAAACGGCTCCCCCGTGGCCCCTCCCGACGGATCGTGTTCCAGCACGGGCGTGGCGTTCGAGGCGCCACCAGGTGGGACAGGCGACGGGACATGCCCCGACTGGTGCGATCGCGTGCCGCGAGATCAGGGGTGTGACCGGCGGCGCGCGGGCCTTCTGTTTGCCTGTCAATCAGGCCGTTTGAGCAATCAGCGCGATTGTGGCGGCTCAATACGGGGGGGGGATTCTGCTGCAGAGTTCAGCAACGGGACAATCTTTCTTTTTTTTCCTCACGCTCCACAACTTCCCGAACGGCAGCTGAATGCCTCCCTAATCCGCGGGCGGCTCCAGCGGAAAGCCGCCGAGCCGGAGCGTCGCTCCTCCGTCCCGCCGGAGCTGTCGAGTTTGATTCCCCTCCTCGGCGCTCCAATCAGGGCACTCCGGCATGCCCCCCCCCCCCCCGGGGACAACACTCGGAGCGCACATGTCACAAGCAGTTGTTCAGTCCCAGTCAGTCAGCTGTCAACCGTGACACCGTCAAAACGCCGCGGACGCGATGGCGAGTAATTAGGGGAGGCTTTAATTAATGCTCAGGCCCTCTGAAATAATCTGATTATTTCCACCGGTGGTGTTTGTTTGACTAAAATGGCAATTATGTCAGCACAAAGAGGTCGCCGAAATGTGCTTATGGACGTAATTAACAGCGAAGCAAAGCTGGCGTGTGCTCTCTGCGTGTCACGGGTGAGATATGCAGACGTCATACGTGCCGAGCGAAGTGTCAACAGATTTAATGAAATGAGGGAGAAATATGCTTTTTTCACAACTTTGATCGAGTTGCTGGAATTTATTGCCTCTGCCTTCCAGCTTTTTTCTTTGCAAACTGTGTGTGTGTGTGTGCTTTAAAGGATAGTTAATTTTCTGAAGTTTTATTATACTATTTATTATTTTGTACTATTATTTTTTATTTTTACAATTGGCCAAGACAGGTTTTATGTACAATGGATATTTTCGATATTTGCTGAAGATTCTGATGACCCGCCAGCTTTAACATGGCAGGTATTCAGGGATTTGTGCTCTAAAGCAAGAAAATACGCTTCCAGTAACTCCACAGCAGCTTGTACTGCGATGTTATTCTTCCAGGGGTTGTATGTGTATTACCCTATTATTCTTTAAATAATGACATTTAATCCTTTCTTTGGTTGGAATGATTTCCTATCCCATTGTGCATGCAACCTGAGACCACTGCGCACAAGGAAAGAAGTACTGGCGTTATGTACAATCTGATATTTATGTTTCTAATTTTGAATAAACACTATAAAATTAATGTGTTTATATGTACAGCCTCTGGAAACATAACATTGCTGTACAAGCTGTTTTGGAGTTGCTTGCTTTAGACCATAAACCCCCAAATGCCATATAGCAGCCATTACAAAGCAGACTGCTCATCAGTGCGTATCCTTTATCATGCGCAAAAACTGCATGTGCCAATCAAAATCATACACAAAAACTAAATTAATGTAAAAAAAAAAATTTAAAAAAAAGAAACACCAGAAAGTGAACTGCCCCTTTAAGTATGACAAATTCTTGGATATTTTAGTTAATGGCTCCTAGTGATCAGATATCCTCTATTAAAAATAGATTTTCCTTGAGAGAAAGCAGAATTCGTCACTCGTATCAAGACTTTCATGAGCCTAAATATATGAAGGGTAGGCCTAATCTTCAGCCAATGACATTCTGCGGGCATGACCATAAACCAGCCGTTTACTGTATGTATGCTATTGGATGGCCCTGGCTGCTGGCAGTCTGAACATTGATTCCTTCATAAATTTTGTTTCTTTGTGTCCTCAGCAGATGTTGGGATAGAGCTCATATCTCATTGTTTCCCCATTCGAGTCAACCCAAGTCAGCCCTGAACAGTGATACCAAGTCATACTGCAGTACCTCCAGTTCCATCTCAAACCCCCACCCCCGGCGGTAGTGTGTGTGTGTGAGTATGTGTGTGCGCTTGCGTGTGTGTGTATGTATGCGTGTGTATGATATGGTAACCACAGAACAACATGCACTCAAGGCATTCCAATTCCCTCCCGTACTATATTATTTGACCCATTTACCTTCCATGGCCTATTACCACCCCTCAGCACTCACACTGGAAGTCCTGAACCAGTCCAGCAGTACGAGTGTGAGTTCCAGCTCACCATATCAGTGTATGTGTGCGTGTGTGTGTGTGTGTGTGTGTACGTACGTACGTGTGTTTGTGCGACTGTGTGCACGCATGTGTGCATGTCTACAGACTCTTCAAGGATAATGAAAAGAAGAGCTCTCAGTCATCGGGCATCTGGGCCTTGTGGTACTACATCGAAGCTGTATCACTACCTGCCCTTTTGCCTCTAGAGGGCCTCCTCGACTGCCCGGTGTCCTGCGCGGTTTATCTAAGATTTTAGCTGAATGGGGTTTTCAACGTGAACCACGTTTGCAGAAATGAGACCCAGCCGTCTGGGTCTGTTGGACAGAAAAGGCAGAGAGCGATCAGGGTACCCAGCGATGATGTCGGGGTCTGTGGCGTAGATGGGCAGTAATGAGCAGTTGCCGTGCGAAAGGTCTGGAGACCACGGCCAGGTGATCCCTGTATTTTCACGATGTGGAGGTGAATTTCTTTATGGGGTACAATGGTCGTAGTGTAGCATAGGCCTAATGGTTAGAGAGCTGGGCTTGTGAGTTTGCGGGTTTTGATTCTCGGGCGGGACACTGCCGTTGTACCGTTCAGCAAGGTATTTAACGTGATTTGCTTCGGTAAATGTCCAGCTGTCCAAGTGGATTGTTTGTAACCTTTGTGAGTGGGTCTGGATAAGAGCATCTGGTAAATGCCTAAAATGTAATGTTATAGAGTCTGGGGCAGGACAGACACAAAGCCAACAGCTAATTAGGTTTCCTTATTTTATTACCCGTGCCTTAATAGGGAAGCGATTCACATTAAGCTCTCATTACTTTCAGGAATACCGTGTGATATGTTTGTGACAGACTGATCAGTGAACACAGTCGGTGTGTAACGCACTGTTAACAACACCAGACTGCAAACTACCATTAAGAGAAAATCCGAAAGTCACACGCATTAGTTTGTAAGGCTGTAATATGCGTTTGAACCAATTCCACTGCAGAGACATTTTAAAAAAAGAAATTAATTGGATCGGCATTTATGATAAAGGTCTTCCGGATACTAAAATGTCAGCCTGGTTTTTTGCTTTACTATCTATAAATTTTGTAAGCCTTTACAGAGTTCCCCGACATTGGGTTGTACGCTATAATGTCATTGGCTCTCTGGATTTTTAGAATCGGAGGGTGTGAGCCAGCCCTATCTACTGCTTCCTGTTTACTGTGTACTGGCATACTGTATACTGCTTACTACATACGTTTTAGTGACATGCAGTATGCAAAAAATATCCTCCATACTATATCAGTGAAGAGCTGGAAATAAGTATATCATCCAGGGATATTAAGAACGCTCAGTTTTCGGAATTGTCGCGTATTTAACAGCTTTTTTAAAAAGTATACTCAACTGGCATGCTCAACAGTAGGCAAGTGTGCTGATTTGGACACGGCCCTGGTCTTCACATGTAACTCTGTCACAGTGACCGTGATCCTAACCCTAACCTATGCAGATGTAAACCGCAACGCGGTTTAGCTCTCTCTCATCTTGCTAATCCTGTGCTGTTCAGGTGTTAATCATTTTTAATCGTCATGATCGTCCTTTTTAATTCTTAGAAATGTGTACACACAAGCAAATGTTCCTTTCTGCAGGAATATGTTTAATATTAGAAATAATCCGAGCAAAGCTCTTGTTTGATCTCTTTTGAATAGGCTTTCCTGAGTGGATCAACAATGGCTAATCTCTGTATTATTTAACAGTGTAAATGTTGCAGGGACGATTTATAAACTTCTAAGTGTTTCATGCAAACGCTTGTCTTTGTCGTGTGCTGAAATTCAGCCGAATTTTCTTCCCAGATCGGTATTCTTCTTGTTCTCCTAAAATAAAAAATAAAAACTGAAAATTTGGTGATTTACCAGACAAGATTTAGGCTACAAGCTCTGCAACTGCACCGATGCCTTATACAACAGAGCACTGATTAACCTGCATGAATCGTCCTTTCAGTGTGACCAGTCTTAAAGATAATACAGTACATGGATTTACCCGTAATTCAGTACATCGGAAAGCATTGGGAATTTGCTAGATTATTTACAAATACATAAGGGAGCGAAATTCAGCTTGTGATGTAATAGAGTGGTCTACTTGTGTGGACAGTTTTATTCTATAAAAACTGGGGGGGGGGGGGGCAGTTAATTGTATAAAATCTGTCCTTTGGAAAGTAGGTCAAGAGCTGTCTGTCTTACAGTAATTGAGATTAATAATGAAAAATATTAACGTGGCCTGAGTGCACTAAGTGGTTTGTACATCCTTTTGTTTTGCAAGTTGTTAAAAGCACATTGCCTTATGAATTTGAAGTGTAATCCGCTGTGATGTTCAGTTTTATGCGTCAGGCTTTACTCTATGAAGCAGCGGAGTCCCACCTGAATTCACCTTGTTTCTCTGCTTTATTGTCCCCACCAAAAACTACGGCCATCTGAAAATAAGAATTGGCATTTTTTTGAATTTTTTATTGTACTGTATACCAGAGTTAGTCTGTTCCCTGTGGAGCCCTGTGTCTACCGGCAAGGGATTGTGGGAAAGCAAACAAGATTTGTCTGTATTCTGCAAAAGTTTTGAGTTTGAGACAGTTCGAATGCCTTTATATGGTTGTGTGTTATATCAAATACTGTACATCCTGGTTGTTTCTTAGGATTCCTTCATAAATACACAGAACATCAGCAGCAAAGATAACATGGTGAGATAGAGATACTCAAGTCAAGGCACGTCTTCAGTTTAACAGGATAAAACAGTGTCAATCATAACACACAGATTTGCATAAAGGATTTCTCACAGTAGTTTACATTATCACGTACAATACTTAATTTAGTCATTTACACGGCTAGTAATGTCTGACTACATTCATTGCTAATAGCATATTCCATTTTCGAAGGTCTCAAGATCACAAAAACCTTTTTTTTTCTAGAGTCGTATTGTGAACCCACTCATCCGACTCCGGTATCAAAGCCTAGCTGAAGAGATTAGCAAGGTTTTGGGGGGTCTCCAGTCACGGTAACCGGTCTGTGGGCCCCCAGATCTCCCGTCGTCACATTCGGAGTGCTTTCGGCATCTGCCGCGGTCATTAAAAAGGGGTTCGGGGTCCCTTTGGATCGTCATAGCCGGAGGCATTAGGCCCAACCGCCAACCCCGAGCTCTTCCTGGTATTTTAGGCAGCGGACTTATGTGGGTCAGCTGTGAGACGGAGGCTCCTGCGTTCGGAGAGGAAAGATTGAACAGAGCCCGCCGAGAGCCCCCAGCAGGATTATAACCTTCACCGCCTCGCCTGACGGAGAGATTGGCAGTGACCCTTCTTCACAGGCCTCGGCTGTGATCACAGGACTCCGCTTCACCCCTGTGCTCTCCAAATACTTTTCTTCTTCTTCCTGTTGCATTGCATTTTGGCATTTAGCAGACACTTATCTGGATTTACACAGATTATACTCTTTCATACAATTCAGTTATATAGATGGATATTTAGTCAAATTCAGGCTACATACTTTGCTCAACAGCAGTGCCCCAACTGGGAATCAAACCTGAAACCTTTGAGGTACCAGCCCAGTTTTTTAACAGTTAAACTGCACTGCCGTCCATCTCATGTGCCCAGATCAGTTTTCTTGGCTACATGCAGTCAGACATCTGTGGCTTTTTGTTAACAAATTGCTTTAAGTTGGGTAAAAACCATCCTAAGCTCGTTTTGTAGAACACTGCTGTGTAGACCAAACCTGGGCATGTGCTGGAAGACTTCCGTGACTGCCAAGTTTTTGCAACGTACACGCAATTTCTCTCGTAATGAGGGACTGGCCCACCTTGTTTTTCTGCTAGACTGGCAGCAAACAAAGGACACGACGAGCGACTTCCCCTGCATCAGGCCTCAACGCACAACCTTGAATTATTCGCTCTCTTCCACGCAACGCACCAGCCAGCGCTCGCTCGCTCGCTCCAGATTTACACAAAAAAAACAAAAAAACAACAAAGCCCTGGAATGCTCTTGATTTTGTCCGTGTTTTGCAAGATCAAATGCGATCATCTCTCTTCTGAAGAGTCGTTTTCTGGCGTTGTGACTCTTGTTTGACGAGTTGGCGCTCCGAGAACGTGGGGAAACTCTCTTTCTGTCGTGTCCTTGTGGTTTGGCGGAGTGTTCCGGCATGTTGACTTTAGTCGGTTTGCTGGCGTTGAGAGACGAGGGAAGTAAGATCTTCCACTCTGCGGTGGTGGTGGGGGGGGGGTGGGGGGGGGCGTGCTTATTGGGAGGGAAGGAAGAGGGGTAGAGAGAGGGCAGTGAGAGAGGGGGAGGAGGTGGGGTGTCTTAGCTTCTCTTTTCGCTCAAAGCAGGGCCTACCCCAACCCCGGCCCCCTAGCCTGTTCCTGCGTGCACACAAGTTCGCTATGATGAACAAAGAGGAGCACAAAGAGCAGTCTGTTTGATAATATAACTGTTATATGGCCGTGCCTCACACTGATACGAATTAATACGCTGCGCCTGTTTGCTACGAGTAACTGAAGTTTGTGTTTTCTTATTAAGACGTCTTTGAGTCCAGCCCCAGGCTACAGGGTTCCGTGGTAGAGAGAAGGCATGATGGGACTGAAGTTAATCCGCCGCGTTTTCCCGGCAGACTGGAAGCAGGCTGAGACGTCAGTAAGTGCTGTCGGAATAATTCCTCGCCCCTCGCAGGCAGGACGTCCGCGACCGCACGCCGCGTTTGAGCGTCCTGTGATCTGCACCGCGACCCTGAACGCCGACATTCGTTCGGCTCCGAGTGGGGTCTGGAGCCCAGCTGCAGCCTGAACATTTCTAACTGTGCACAGCAGGTGCGGGGAGGAAAGTAAAGGGTAGCATTAACTACAGGTTAACATGATTTGCATGTTAAAGCACACGTAAGACTGTCTCAACACACATCAAGTGTTAAGTGGAGGTTGACGTGTAGTTTGATGATCATAATTAAGATAAGTTACGTAATAAGTTCATAGTTAAGCTAGCTACGCTTATAATAATTTATATTTTATTAGATATGTGTAAAAATGGTTCATGCTTGTTTGCTGAAGGAATTTGCCCTGAAGGAATTTGTTTTGAC
Source organism: Synaphobranchus kaupii (assembly GCA_029718625.1). Taxonomy (NCBI): domain Eukaryota; kingdom Metazoa; phylum Chordata; class Actinopteri; order Anguilliformes; family Synaphobranchidae; genus Synaphobranchus; species Synaphobranchus kaupii. The sequence goes on from CM056394.1 coordinate 23,326,902, forward strand.
ACACCATGCGCATGCAAGTCAGTAGGATTTTTTCCAGGAAATTGAATATGCTTTATACATCCAATCAGCCACTTCTCCAGCACTGACAGAACAGGCCTTCGTGTTATTTATGTAATCTTGTAGTTTATTGTACCATGTCAGAGAGATGTAAAAACAGATGCTTGGGGGATTTTTTTAATGTTTACTTTAGATTTGCAAGGGGATATTCATTAGAAAATCTCTGTTTTTTTTACTGGAGTCTCAAAATGTAAGTAATACATGAAAATAACATGAAAATGAAACACTGGGCAGTTATCCAATGTTAGCAATATGTTTCCACTGAAGTTACTGCAATTAACATGTAGAGTCAAGCCAAAGGAACAAGACGTGTATATTTGAAACAAGGCACTTTCTTAAAATAGGGTGGGCTAATCGGTAGCTTGGTGGTTAAAATTAATTAAAAATGCTGTCAGATGCTCTCTGCACAATATAAAATATACACAAGATATGTAGTGTTATCACACAATAAAAAGACTATATGCTTCAACATGCATTGACCACACAATATGCACGTAAATAATAATCAGAATTGCTGTATAACAGGGGGTTCACAAACTCTTGGGGGTCCTTGAAGGTACGGTAGAGGGTTCCTGGCGAGACATGATATGTAATGACTATATGTAGATTGTGGAAAATATTTCAGAATATAAAACCTTTTTTGATTATTTTTATTTTTTAATATATATATAACCCTTTTAACTTATGATGGGGATCCCCTGATGCCTTTGAGCCTCGACAGCGGCCCTGGATCATAAAAGATTGAAGAAAAAAAAGCCTGCTGTACAAAGGTGTCAGTACATATTACATACCTAAGGCAAATACCCGGGGCTGCGTGATGTAGTATTTAATGAACAGGGCATCTACACAACATTTACACTGTCAGCACATCTATACCAAAACATTATACTCATTACGTACAATATCTGCAGCACACTATCACAATACAACATACATTCACACTCTAGAGAAGCACAGCACTACACAATACCCAAACACACTGTCACTAATGCATATGTTAGGATACTTATTAATGAATGGTTGCCCAACCATGTATTAATGGCTGCCATTATAAGAGACTGTACGCTCTAATATCTGCCTCAGCGGTAACACAATCCCCGTGCAGTTTTTCACGACACGGTCACTACGCAGTGTCCACACAACGGCCCATTATGCGCCATCAAATTTAACTGCCAGCACGTGCCGCCGCACTCAGAGCAGACTTGAGGGAGACCTCTATCCGAGAGACTCAGAGATGCATCTTGATTGCAGGGTGTCAGGTTGTAAAAATGGAGATGGATTTAGCATAATCATGAAGCGGAAGTTCTTTACGAGTCCGGCGAAAAGACGCCGCGGCGAAACAAAACATCTGCAGGTGGTCGTCCATCATCATTGAACACATTTAAAAGAGGACGGCTGGCTGTCACGGCTCATGTCTCCTTAACTGTATTCAAGAGCGCATTACATCCGGCGCTGACATCCTACGTATCTCAAGTAGTTTACACTGCAAATCTCATTCTTCCTGCATCGCTTAATCTGTGAGGACATCACTCATATTTGCTGACAGTTTTATGGTTGCGGGTAACGCGCAGTAAGTTCACAGAAAATGTTTCTATCAGATTTTTTTTTTTGAAAATTCATTCATGGACAGACCTGACGTTAGTCTCCTGTTGCTGTGTTTGTTTACACGCCGTTGCCGTGTTTGTTTACACGCCGTTGGCGTGTTTGTTTACAGGCTGAAGCAGGACGCAGATCACGCGGCAGAGTGACGCATGACTACTCTTTCACGGTCACGCCACGGGCTGTTTCCGGTCTTTCTGAAGGGGCGTCAAATTTGGCGGCCATCCGTCTCTCCCTTCCCTCTGGGCTGGCGGGACAGGCTCGTGAGCCCAATTTAGCAGGGTGTCTGGTGTGTCCCTTTCTGTGACTCACCCTCTTAAGCCCACCAAGCCACAGGGCCGAGTAAGATTTCCCGCGGGCCGTCTGAGAGAGGACTGCAGCTTAAACCCACACACCCTGCATTCTACAACAGTGATCATTCAGATGCAGCAAGTTACCATTTTTTCTCTGGGAGCCAAGTCTATTAAAAAAAATCAAAAATTATTTTTTTTAAACTGCCATTTCTAATTTGAGCTTGAAGTCATTTTCATTTTGTCTGTCAGTAAGTGTTTAGAAATGACCCACAGGGAAGATGTTTGATTAGGTGTTTGATCTGCATAGTATCAAGCACACGTGAAGTCACAGTAAGTGGCCCCTCGGTTTTCCAAAGTCAAAGACTTTCATTTGATTACCGAGACGTCACAGGGGCACTTCAAGGCCCTTCTACCAATTTTAACTTAGCATAACAATGGTCCTTCAGTCTGAGTATTGATTAATCATTGGGCAGAGACATTCTGATGGTAGTTTGTTTTAAGCACTGTGAATATAACTGAAAGATTGCATGCTCAATTCTCAAATGGATTATTTTTATCGTACTTCCGAGAATATTTAGCTGTATAAATGAATAAAATGCTAAGAGCTCTGTAACTAGACCACAGTGATTGCACCTGACAAGAGAAAGACAAACAGCGTACATGTTGGCTGTTATTTCCAGACTCGTCATTGTATCTGTACTCTGTAGAGGATCATTTAGGACACTTTTTGAAGAAGCGTGATATGCGGTATCTGCATCATTCCGAGACGGTGTTGTAAATGTATCCAAACGGAGATAGCTGGAGAATCCTCACAGGAATCCCTTGTGTGGTTCTCATTTCCGGGCCCGATACTATCACTCGCAGGAGTGTTTGCGGCGCATTACATAGCTGACAAACTGCTCGGCCAGCGAAACCCGCGAACGTCTCTCTCCGCACTTCTTTATTCCCACCCGAATCAATGGGAGACAGCAACACGCTGTGATTGGTAATGATATTGAGATTGACTGTTGAAATCCCTTCCTGAAAGTTCAGAGCCCTCAAGCAGGCAGCGAGCGTACGCGCGGCCGGCCGCGGAGACGGGCCCTGGCAGACGCGGCCGGTAGATAAGTGAAATAAGGTCGGCCGAAAATGGCCCAGCGGTCCAAAATGGTTTTCGGCGGCACGGTTTAAGCTCCGCTTCGCAGTGGCTGTGAGGAGATAGCAGACATTGGTTTTAAATTACCTGAGATTGCTTTGTGGTTTCTGTCCTGGGGGACAGGAGAAGACAAGGTGTTCATTAAAACAAGCGGCGCCATCGATGGTCGATTGAGCAGAAGGTGCACTTGTGGTTTCCAGACCGGTGGAGACGGGGTTTGGTGGAAGGCTGGTAATTGCTGAATTGGCAGAGAGCTAAGAGGAGGTCCTGTGACTATGATATCTGCTGAATAGCCCATTACAGAGAAACGTGCCAGTGCTGTTGTGAGCAGGAGGGGATTGATTTAGACTGAGGACAATGGGCGTCATGGATGAGCAAATTCCAAAGGATACACTGTACAGGTGTGCATGTTTTAAAAAAAAAAATTAAACCCAAACTTGCTTCTTGTATCAGCAGGCCTGGGGTGCAATGTTTTAGGCTTTTCTTTTCATGACTTTGAGTTGCAGGAATTGAATGCCTCCATTTCTTTCTGTTGCTCTCAGTGTTTCAGTGTTGGTCTTTAGTGACATTGTGTTCGGTGGTCTTTACTGATGTTGTGTTCGGTGTCTTTGTGTTGGTCTTTAGTGACATTGTGTTCGGTGGTTTTCGTGTTGGTCTTTGCTGATGTTGTGTTCGGTGGTCTTTGTGTTAGTCTTTACTGATGTTGTGTTCGGTGGTCTTCGTGTTGGTCTTTACTGATGTTGTGTTCGGTGGTCTTTGTGTTGGTCTTTAATGGCATTGTATTTGGTGGTCTTCATGTTGGTCTTTACTGATGTTGTGTTCGGTAGTCTTTGTGTTGGTCTTTAGTGACATTGTGTTTGGTGGTCTTCATGTTGGTCTTTAGTGACATTGTGTTTGGTGGTCTTCATGTTGGTCTTTACTGATGTTGTGTTCGGTGGTCTTTGTGTTGGTCTTTAGTGACATTGTGTTTGGTGGTCTTTGTGTTGGTCTTTAGTGACATTGTGTTTGGTGGTCTTCGTGTTGGTCTTTACTGATGTTGTGTTCGGTGGTCTTCATGTTGGTGTTTACTGATGTTGTGTTCAGTGGTCTTCGTGTCGGTCTTTAGTGACATTGTGTTTGGTGGTCTTCGTGTTGGCCTTTACTGATGTTGTGTTCAGTGGTCTTTGTGTTGGTCTTTAGTGACATTGTGTTCGGTGGTCTTGGTCTTTACTGATGTTGTGTTCAGTAGTATTTGTGTTGGTCTTTAGTGGCATTGTGTTTGGTGGTCTTCGTGTTGGTCTTTAGTGACATTGTGTTTGGTGGTCTTCATGTTGGTCTATACTGATGTTGTATTCTGTGGTCTTTGTGTTGGTGTTTACTGATGTTGTGTTCAGTGGTCTTCATGTTGGTCTTTAGTGACATTGTGTTTGGTGGTCTTCATGTTGGTCTATACTGATGTTGTGTTCTGTGGTCTTTGTGTTGGTCTTTAGTGACATTGTGTTCGGTGGTCTTTGTGTTGGTCTTTACTGATGTTGTGTTCGGTGGTCTTTGTGTTGGTGTTTACTGATGTTGTGTTCAGTGGTCTTCATGTTGGTCTTTAGTGACATTGTGTTTGGTGGTCTTCATGTTGGTCTATACTGATGTTGTGTTCTGTGGTCTTTGTGTTGGTCTTTAGTGACATTGTGTTCGGTGGTCTTTGTGTTGGTCTTTACTGATGTTGTGTTCGGTGGTCTTCGTGTTGGTGTTTACTGATGTTGTGTTCAGTGGTCTTTGTGTTGGTCTTTAGTGACATTGTGTTCGGTGGTCTTGGTCTTTACTGATGTTGTGTTCGGTAGTATTTGTGTTGGTCTTTAGTGGCATTGTGTTTGGTGGTCTTCGTGTTGGTCTTTAGTGACATTGTGTTTGGTGGTCTTCATGTTGGTCTATACTGATGTTGTATTCTGTGGTCTTTGTGTTGGTCTTTAGTGACATTGTGTTTGGTGGTCTTCATGTTGGTCTTTACTGATGTTGTGTTCGGTGGTCTTTGTGTTGGTGTTTACTGATGTTGTGTTCAGTGGTCTTCATGTTGGTCTTTAGTGAAATTGTGTTTGGTGGTCTTCATGTTGGTCTATACTGATGTTGTGTTCTGTGGTCTTTGTGTTGGTCTTTAGTGACATTGTGTTTGGTGGTCTTCATGTTGGTCTTTACTGATGTTGTGTTCGGTGGTCTTTGTGTTGGTGTTTACTGATGTTGTGTTCAGTGGTCTTCATGTTGGTCTTTAGTGAAATTGTGTTTGGTGGTCTTCATGTTGGTCTATACTGATGTTGTGTTCAGTGGTCTTCGTGTTGGTCTTTACTGATGTTGTGTTTGGTGGTCTTCGTGTTGGTGTTTACTGATGTTGTGTTCAGTGGTCTTCGTGTCGGTCTTTAGTGACATTGTGTTTAGTGGTCTTCGTGTTGGTCTTTACTGATGTTGTGTTCAGTGGTTTTTGTGTTGGTCTTTAGTGACATTGTGTTCGGTGGTCTTGGTGTTAGTCTTTCTTGATGTTGTGTTCAGTGGTCTTTGTATTGGTCTTTACTGATGTTGTGTTTAATGGTCTTTGTGTTGTTCTTTAGTGACATTGTGTTCGGTGGTCTTCGTGTTGGAATGCTAGCTAAATTCTTTTTGGGCCTGAATACTGCTGCACTCACTATTGCTTTAATAGCGTTGGTACACTGCTGTCGCTGACACAAAGGCAAGATTAATGTGTGGAAGCGACAAGCCAACTGCAGTATTCACAGGTTAAAACCGTTCATTAAGTTAGCCTGCCTGGACTCGCACACACTATCTCATGCGTGTCGTTTTCACAAGTACAATCTTAACAGTGTCTGTCGTGCTGAAACTTTACTTTTGTAAGCAGGTGCAATAACACAACGCCTTTCAGCTTTGACTTGAAAATCTTTAGGAAGAATTGGTTCCAGCATCTCGGCGGGGAGGGGGTGATATTGATCCTGGCCATGGGCTCACTGTTGCAAAAGATGGATAGATTTCTTCTGAATGCACGCACAGTGTGTTGGAAGGCAACAACTAGAAACATTAAATAACATGTATCGTGTACCAGCCACGTCTTTGTGTTCGGTTTCTCTGTTTTCTTTTCTTGAAAACAGAAGCATGATGTTTGAGTGACTATTGATCATGCCGACGATGGTGGGGGCCAAGACTTGGAATACCTCCTTTTAGACCGCTTTATGTGGAGTGAAATATCTGTGTCTCCCTGCCGTTTGTATTGGAATCAATTAAAGCAGCTGTCAACGCTGTGTAGATGTAGTGTTTACCAGAGACTGGTATTGAAAAGCTGCCTAAAGCGAAGGTGTGTTCTGTCATTATAGATTGATTCAAGATTGTTTTATTGTGTGTCTTTTCTCAACAAATAGGCTTAAACCTGACCCACGTGTGCCTTTAAAGCATTTGATTGTCACAGTTCAACCTTTCTTTAAAATGCAGGGACCCAAAAGGTGGTTTTACACTACCACTGTCTTTTGGTGGACAGTGTATCCCTCTTTTTTTCATCAGGAACACTGTTTCAGGAATCACCAACCCTGGAGAAATCTGTTGACTTATTGATCTCTAATCTTTGTAGAGCATGTTTCTACAACACAAACCAAAGCAAGAGGGGTCTAATCTGCCAGACGAGACTCTACAGCATGCTGTGTTCTCTCTGCTCCAGGTAGTAGGCCTACTTTAGTCCATGCACGAGAGAGATTGAGCACAGTTCTGGCATTGAGAAAACTGGAGCAAGGGGGTGGGGGAGGGGCTGCATTTGGTTATGCAGTAGGCTTACGTTCGTAAATTCCTTTAAGTATTTTGGATGCACAAATATCTTAATCAAGGTTAACACAATCTACTGCTACGGCAAGAAAGAAGAAAACTATACATATTTTAAACCCACAAGCTCCTCAGATCTTCTCTGGAGACTTTTTTTTGCTGAAACTGTAGGTCCTCATTTTTCTTAATATCAACAGGGGAATGAATAAACATGAAATCCCCCAAATATCCAAATCAAGAATAAATGTGTGTTTACATTCCCCTTGTGGTGATGTTGTGGTGACGTGCAGTGCAGTAATCTTAACCCCGGGAGTTGCGAGAAATAACTCGCGATTTCTGGATATGCTCCGCGTGACGCCCGTGACTGCGTCTGCTTGTGTAGATAACAGAGCAGCGACTTAAACCTGTCACTTCGTTCATGGGTAATTATTAAAATGAAACTAACATGAGCGTTTCCAATTAGCGAGGAAGAACAGCTCGTTGAGTTGGAGTATATATCATTTAAACTCTTCCCCCTGCTCCTACCTCTCACCCCGCTAACATTACGGTTTCTTTAGCTTTAACGGAACAGGTTAGAGAAAAGCCGATTATATCGGCGCACGATAAGATCTCCTGCAACTGGCGCTCGTAATGAATAAAGAATCAGCCTGCACTGTGGTGAGCCGGAGTGCGCCGCACGCTCCTTCCAGATGCCATCGATTTGAATATCAAACGCTAATAAAAAGCCACTTCATCTCGGCTAGGCGAGGCGGGCCTATAACGCCGAAGACATGGCAGTGAGGGAGATAAGTCTCTATCCGCAGGACAGCAACCCCCCGAGAGTAGTGATGGATTTACGCAGCGTCTTCACTAAGTTACTTGTGTCACTGAAGTTGTGCAGCCTGTTGTGTTTAAAAAACAAAAAAAAACAAAAGCACAAAAAAAATTACCATCGAAACCCCATGGAAACAGCGCTTGATATTAATCAGTGGTGTAAAAAGCAATTGTGTGCGTGACGCATGCTGCGTGTCGTTTACTTCTCAACGGGGAAAAAAGGTTAGTTCTTGAGGCGAACAATGTTTTGCGGACTGAGAGCAACCAAAGCAGAAACGGGCCCATTAAATGTCCTTTTCATCAAAGGAATGTTACTCAAATGATATGTGAATTATTAAATAGGCGAGCATTGCATTTTAACTGCCTGAATTGTACGTGGCTTTCCCTGTTCATATCTGCATTCTTGCATTCACATTCTTGCTCAGTGCTGGGGCCTTGCTGGATTTAAGTAATGAGAAATATCCATTTGTGCTCATAAATGAGCTAACAACAACTAATCTTCAACTAGCGACATCCAATATTGAGGCGGAAAATGATCAGCAAGATCATATGGTCTTAAAATAGAAGAGCTAACTCTGCAGTAGCAATTTAAAAAAATACATTTCATTATCAATGTTTCTTTTTTAACCAATTTCTGTCCCGTAATTGCTTTTCCCCCAGTTTGGAAATGCTGAGTCATGGTTTTAGGTCCATCTTAGTGCAGTGTCCTCTGGGATGTGGACAAGGGCAGACTGGTATAGACTTCACAAAATGGTGCAGACTGGTACAGACTAGAGCAGACTGGTGAAGACTAGAGCAGACTGGTGCAGACTAGAGCAGACTGGTGCAGACTAGAGCAGACTGGTGCAGACTAGAGCAGACTGGTGCAGACTAGAGCAAAATGGTGCAGACTGGTGCAGACTAGAGCAGACTGGTGCAGACTAGAGCAGAATGGTGCAGACTTCACAGAAAGGTGCAGACTAGAGCAAAATGGTGCAGAATGGTGCAGACTAGAGCAGAATGGTGCAGACTTCACAGAATGGTGCAGACTAGAGCAGACTGGTGCAGACTAGAGCAGAATGGTGCAGACTGGTGAAGACTAGAGCAGAATGGTGCAGACTGGTGCAGATTTGAGCAGACGTGCAGACTGGTCTCTGAAGTGCATGCTGCCTGTGGCCACTTTGCAGCTGAGCCATGTATCCACTGCATACGCCCCACTGCATACTCCCTGCATACACAGCGTGACAAGCAGACCCCAGCCACCGACAGACAAAAGGAGTTTCTCTTGGGTAACAATATGAGGGGAGTGATTCAGACTGATAGCCCCTGTGTCTGCGTGGTACCGTGGGCCATTCTGCAGGACTCCTGACCACCGTCAGCACTGGCGCGGTCAGGATTCAGGTTCAGATCCTGTCGAGTTTGGACTAGCGCTTAAAGCTGGGGAAACATTACACAATTTTTTAGCCTGATTTGGCAACGATTTGCGATCGGGCAGAGTCTGCGGTAGTTCAAGGAAATCCAGGCTAGTTGCGCTATAAAGTCGCAGCTGTAATCCTTATGTGTGTGGGGGTAAAAGACTCATGTCTGTCTTCTACGATCCCAGTCGGGAACGTCACGATTTTATTTTAACATGTTTGATTTTATCGGTGTCAGTCTGTGCGTAATCTTGTGGTTTGTGCTGGCAAAACACTGAAATTGCTACGGGCATTTTCAATAGCCAATGAAAAGTGAGTTTGCGACAGGAAGGAAGAGGTGGAAAAATACGGAAGTAAAGATGAAATCCAACGTGCGGATGGCTGAGTCGAATAAACATGTTTTTTGGAATACTAAAAATGAGGAGCGACTTCTGGATTTGTCGCAGACACATGAGTGTGTCTGTCTGTACAATGTCAACTCTGCAAGTTACCACAACAATACTGACAAAGTTGCAAGCTGTATGGGCTCCATGGTTATTTTGGTTTCAAAATATCGGAAAAAAGACATTCTCGGGAGTGCAGGTCTACCACGAGAAATTACGTTAATGCGAGAGAACTGCATCCGTCTGCGTCAATTCTCTGTCGTTTAGATTTGTGCTCCTCAAAAACAGCTGTCATTATGTGTGTGCGACACAAGAAACTGTTATGACAGTTGTTAAATGTGTGCTACTCATTTTTTTCATTGTCGCTTACGATTGGAAAAGTCGTGGCCCCAGCTTTATTTAATTTTTTTCTACAAAGTTCTCATTTGATTAAAATACTGGCAAGTAAACTTTAAGTTATTTTAGCTCAGTGGAGCTGCCTGAAAATTAATCATTAGCAGTGAACCTCATTGTTTTGTGTGCAGTTTGAGTACTTTTATAAGATTTGAGATCAGATTCTGGTGAAACAACAGAAATGTATCCTCTGGGTAGTAGACACAAATTGCATTGTGCTTTTAGAATTTGCCCTCTCTTCAACTCATTTGAATTAGTGCACATATTCCCAGGCTGAAAATATGCAAACAGCTGCATTATTATCTCTGCCATTTTTATCCTTCTCTCTTTTTATGCACTCTGAGCTCCAAAAAGTCTCCTCACAAAAGTTCTGTACTGATGCTCGTTACAAGTTAGGCACAAATTACTGCACAACACACTACCCTGTTGTACTGTACGCCAAACTATCGCAAAATGCCCTGCTCTGCCTGCTTTTTACGTACAGGCAGTTCAAGGAATAACACCTCACTGTGCGGTTACCTCGCTGTAACTGCACACGGCACATTTATATTCCTGAAATACAACAGCGCAAATGCAGCATGATAAAAAAAAGTAAACGCATTACATTACAGAGTTACCAACATATTTGTGATACTATTATTGATGTAATGCATTAGCCCGCTGCAGGTTACATTTATCTGCAGGTTGACAGGCTAAGCCCTTCTGGGTAATAGAACCATTAGGCTGCTGACAGCTTGTTCATTTCGACTGGTCAAAGTCAGCTGAATGTGTGTCAGCTCCGGTCCGAGTGTGAATTGCCTGTGAGCATCCACTGACGCGCGTTCCTACATTTCCTTGGCACACAATCAAGATTCCCTTGCAGTAATGACCATGAGACTTTCCGAGGGCCGGCTGTCATATCAGGGGCTGCGTAACTTTGGGGCAGACCGCATTGCCGAGACAGCCGTGCCAGGAAAGGGTATGCTATCTCTCTCACGCCACAGGTGAGAAAATGGGTACGGCTACATGAAAGTACATTATTTACATTCATATTTTGGGGGGAGTATTTCAAAATGTACCTTCCAGGAGAATAATTTTTTTAGACACATGAATCACAGTCAGTCAGTCAGTCAGTCAGTGGGCCTTAAAAATTCGATTTAAAAAACGTTTGATAGATGCTGTAAAAATCCTTGTGTTTTATTCTTTGTAGTACTACTACCCCAAAAGATTTTTTCTGTTGACAGAAAGTGCAAGGATTAACTTTTGGGTAGTGTTCAGGGCCCTCCATGTTTGACTGGAGGATCATGGGATAGATTTCTAGGAGTCATTAAAAACCCAGAGACCGCTAACTGCCTAACATTTTAAAAAGCTCTACAAGAACACTACTCTCCAAAATATTGGCGCCTAATACAATCAGCCTTATTGTAAAAAACGGAAGCAATCATTTCCGCCTTGTACTTTTTTGCTGGTGCAATTGAAGTCTGATTGAAGAAGTACCGGCTGGAAACTGAGTGGAAGTTTTGCATCAAAGTTTTGAATTAATTTGTTCCTCCTCTGTCTCAAAGTGCAGGGTTTTTTGTCATAATATGAGACGTTGAGAACAGGGAATCCGAAGAAAGATTAGGGGTGGATGTGTGCAGTGCACCAAGGAGGGTTTACAATGAACAGTGGGTTGGAAGGGAATTCAATTTATATTTGATGGTGCAGCTGAGACCTAATGTGTTATGATGATGGAGTTTAGTCAGTTTGTACTTGTCATAGTGACAGCGGATATACGCCTTGCTGGAGACAGTAATGAATGTGGTACCATGTGTATTGTAATAATGGTTCTGAATATCTTTCTCTTAAATTGATCCCTTTGTGAAGCAGATGGGTCTATGAATGCTGATGTATGGTGCAAAGTGATTTTTGCATTTGGTACTTTTTTTTTTTTTGCAGACGTCGTTCAGAAATCTGCGACGGTATCATTTGTCTCTTTGTGTCACAGGCGACTGCGACTTTGAGAAGTCCTACACGGCCTGCGGGTACAGCCAAGGCAAAGATGACGACCTGGACTGGGAGCAACTCAACACCATGGAGAAGTCCTCCTCTGACCCCTGGATACCCACAGGTTTGTTGCATTTATTTTCAGGGGGGTGGTGGCAATGAAAGAGTGGCTAATGGCGTGCAATGTTTGCTATCATCTTCTTAATTCTTCATATTTCCCCATATTTCAGAGATCAATGACTCGATCACGTCAGCGTATTTACTTATTACCACTTATCCTGGGTCTCCATCGTCCAGGCTAACTCGCCTTCCTGACGGGCCATAGTCTGAACGCGTGACTTCATGGAAGTAATCAGTACCGATTAAATATATGATACATCGTGTCCCTAGTGAGACAGGAAGCTTTCTGTCATTGGCTGTCAGCCCTCACACCAAAGAACTGCGTGTGCTGGCTGCCAGAACAGTGACATTTTACAGATTTTTTAAAATTCAACAGCACACCCAAGATATTTACAAAGGTTTATCTTTCACATAAACTGGTCTTAAAAAGAAATGAGCAGACATGGAAAGGCATTGTGTAACAACTATAAATTAAATGTAAATGTAACATGCTTTTAATAAAGTATCAATTAATGACCCTCTCACAATTAGAAATGCATAAGTAGAAAGTAATTATTCATAAGGTCTTGTAAAACGATACTAAGGGCATAAAGGAACTCATACATGAGAGTTGGGGGCACACCAGCAAAGACGGGAAAATACTGTGCGCTCAACACAGGCGCTCATTTATAGGCAATTATTGGCCAGCCCACTGTGACCCTGTTGTCACACCTGCATCTCACTGTCCAATTGTGTTGCATGAACTAGAACCACACCCACACTGATGATGTCACTCCTATATTACATTTATCCTGGCGTTTCCTGTGTTTGCCTACTGCATTTGCAGCTATTTAATGAGGCCTGCTATGGGAAGTGACATCATCCCCTTTTGAGTCACCAAAAGAGCTGTAGTTGACGAGGCCGTGTCTGTTGAACAGTGAGTTAATCATGTCTCTGATCAGAAAATTGAGCAGCTATATGATAACATTAGATTCACCCCTCTGTCTACATGAGTTTCTTGTGTTGTGGTAGGCAGCGTAGCATAATGGCTAGGGAACCTGGCTTGCAGCTCTAAGTTTGTGCGTCCCGATTCTCGGAATCGGGCGCTGTCGTCGCACCCTCGAGTAAAGTACTTAACCTCAATTACTTCTGTAAATATCCAGCTGTATGAATGGATTTTGTGGAAAATAATGTAAGCTCTGTAGGCCCTTCTGGATAAGACCATCTGCTAAATGCCTAAAATGTGAATGTAAAATGTGGGGGACATTCTTGTCGTACTGTGGTGGGTAGGGTGGGGGAGGGGTGGGGGGGGGGGGGGGGGGGGCGGCGCTCATACGTAGCCGTTTTAAAGCAGTGAGCTTGGAAGAAACATTTAATTTGCCTCCAGGAAATTGATTCACATACTCCGTTCTTTCTGACCGGTGCACTCGCATAATTACTTTCCTCTCCTTAGAAACCCTCAGAGTTACAGCCAGTGAAGCGTATAGCTGTAGGTGGTTTCCCCAGGTTCAATTCTCCTTGTTTTTAAAAAAATCTAATCTTCCGGTACACCACAGCCGAACTTTAAAGCCACCAAGAAGGGTTCTAACAGAAAATAAAACCCGGCAAAGGTGTCAAAAGGTTAGATAGACCAGGCTTTTTTTAAAATCCGCTTTGTAAGGGCTGTTGGCTTGATGCATGCACTAAAATAACCTATTTTGCCAGGGTTTCTTTTCAAATACTAGGCTTTTCCCAGAATGGAAAAGGTTGCAAAAAAATAGGTTGTAATTTGACACAAAAGTTAAATGATGACACTGAGGAAATGATCAACAGTGGAGTAGTAGCCTGTATAATGCCACAACGATGGATTTTGTCATGGATGGGGCTCTATTTGTCAAATATTCATGTAGCAGTTTTAATAGAAATAATAATTTCACACATTTCTAATTTCTTTAATTTAAATTTTCTTTCAAGTCAGAAGGGGGATTGTTTTTTTTGCAAAAAGAATAAATTGCATGTGGGATTAAGGGGAAACAGTATAGTTGCTTTTATGTAAGTGCGTTTGAGGAATAATAAATATTGGTATTGTGATATTTAATAAAATGCTACGGTAATGATAGTGTCTACAGACGCTACATGTCAGCTGAGAAAACATAGTTTTCTTATGGCAGGTTATTCCAGGAAAGATCACCGTATGTCATTTGACAATATTGGAATCTGAAGTACAAATACTGATGACTGATGTCGCGCTTTGTTAGCTGCATAAACATTAGACGGTGTTTTAAATCTACTCTAATGCAGGCTTTTCGTCCTCGCTGGCTGTATTGCAAACCTAAACAAAAAAGCGTCGGAATGAATTGAATTGCAAAACACTCTTTGGTCTTCTTTAATTAAAGAATTCTTTCCATTGCCAGGGTATTGAAATCCATTAAAATGTTTCCCCCCCTGCATTCTGTATCTGCTGTACAATTTGTAGCCTTAATGTTCCATTGATCGCTTTTCATTTGATTAGAAATGGAGATGTATTGCAGGTGTGCGTTGACAGCATCCAAGGAATTAGACTAATGGAAAAGCACTTTCCCCCCCCCCCCACGTTATAACAAAGGTAATGCTCCACGCTAATGAATATTGTTTTCCTCTTAAATCTGACGCCTAATCACGCGGAGGCCAGCGCTGCCGATGGATTGCGGCTGCCCCCGGTGACAGGATCACAATTAATTAGGGAGGAATTGCTAATTTTAAGCGGCCTGCACCGGCGACCGAGAGAAATTACCTGCCAGAGATGGAGGAGAGGTGTTTACTTTTCCCCTGGAGTTGATTTATGTTGGTGCACGCGGAGGGCGCCGGGGTTAAAGCGGGTTTGGCGGCAGGCGGTGACCCGTCAGCTCGGACTGCCTCTGCAGCTTAATTCTTCTCTCCGGGAGGACATTTTCTGCCTAGAAAGAGACATTTGCATGAAAATGTAATGCTGCCTTCTCCCAGGGGGGGGCCGTGTCTCTCTCTGCGGGGAGCTGAGCGGTTTTTACCTCCCGTAGCTCGAATCGGAGGCGGTTAGTCTTGTAACGTCGCCGGGCGTCTACCCCCTCTGACACGGCGATCGAGATGCAGTTGAACACCTTAAGCTGCCCTGCGCGGGCGAAGGTAGCGCCGCGAGAGGGCGTGGTCCGTTGGTAAGCCCGCGTGGTTGACGACTGTAGGTGCCGAATGCCTGACAAAGAAGGTATCCCAGTTTACCAGCATTAGCTGCTGGTTTACCATCATTTTCCCCCTAGTGTTTCAGCTCGAAGTATGGCAGCCATAGAATTTTCTCTCATAGGTTCCATGGCATGGAATATTACTTACTCTGCTGTACTTATTTACTATGCTGAGCGAAAATGAGGAAGACCATGCTATGTTCTTTCTGCTGAATATTAGCTAGCAAATCAGCTCATGTCTTAGAAGTCGGAGAATCTAAGGAGGGAAAATGGTTAGCAGGGAAAAAAACAATTATTGCGTCTTTGGATTGCGAAACGTGTCCTTGTTTAGATTGAACTGAGGCCTTAAATCCGAAAGGGTATTCAGGGAATTTAAAGCTGTAATCCTTTTTTTATATTAAAAGATACAATATTTGATACCTTTTCATGCAGAATGTTTTGTAGCAATATCCATTCAATGTGTTTGCGTTCTGTAATTGCTCCTGTATATACTATTTTCCATTGGTATCGTGTGGTGCGACATTCCCGCCAAGTATTCCAATGTGATGATGCATGCACTGGAGCATGTCGAATGGGTTTCTTCTGACTTTTTTCCCCATAGAGTTCTATAGGAAAATGAATCAGGAGAAGAAACCCTTAACTCTATAAATACTCTATAAATTCACCCCTAGTGGTTGAGACGCATGCGTCTCAATTACAGTATTCATGTTCGTCTGAAATTATAAACTACAGCTTTAAGAAAACCCCGTAAATTTTGACGCAGTATTTTTTAAAAGGGTAGCCTCTTGCGAAAACCTCAGCTTCTCCAGTTACACTGCAGTGCAATAAATTAGGAGGGCGCTATTAATAGCCCAAAGCACTTACGACCCTCCTCTCGCCACAGCCAGACTGTAAAATGCATAAAATGCACCATTTATACACGCTAAGAAAATCATGTTCACGTAAAGAAACAATAATATTTTTTTAAAACATTGTACAAATGAGCATTCGCCGTTTTCCCTTGCTTACTGTACTATATACAGTACCTGATGCACTTTCAGTTTAGAAGACACCTAATTTTTTTCTCCAAAATCTCTCGTATAAATATGTTGAAACCAAGTACTTACCAGTATATTCAGCTACAGCTGTTTTCTGATGAACGCTGAATAGTTTATCTTGTTATATTTCGCCAAAGTCCCGTACAGTCGACATTTCCACAGCGACCACCCCTCGCACTTAGGGCTGAAATACGTTGCTGTACTTGTGTGAATACACACGCGCTTTCGTACGTTCTTTTTTAAACGTATTTAAATACATTAAGCGATGTGTGTTATGGTTATTATATATACTGTATGTGACTATTCTGAAATAAATGTATTCTGTAGCAAATTTCTGAATGATACAGCTTCTTCAGTTCAAACTTAAAACCATGGATGTGCAGGGAATATTTTCTTAGATATTGACATTTAAATAAAACTAGTAGAAACCAGGTGGAAATTGCCAAAGTAAATAGGGTTAAAGTGATCCATCCATATCTACTCCATATCTGGTCGTAGAGTGATGGTTTGGGGCTCCTTTGATACCTTAGACCCTTGATGACTTACAGCCATTTTGCCAGTCATGTGTTCCGTAATGTACCAGCATAATTTCCAGTTGAATCTAGTCTCAACTCCCAATTCCCATAGAGATCCATTCAAATGCAGAGAGGTTGTAGTATCACTTCAGTACCTGAAAATAATATATCGAGAGTCTTTTGATGTTGATGGGTCACAGACTTCAGGAAGTAACAGCATGCAAAGGATATGCGACCAAATATGAAATATGATACTTTAAAAATACATTAAAGCAATGGGTTTGAATACTTATGCACATGATAGATTTCAGTTTTTGATTTTTAATACATTTGCAAAAATTTCTAAAAATATGTTTTCACTTTGTCATTGGTTATTGAGTGTAGATTGATGGGCAAATTTTTTTTATCCATTTAAAATTAAATCTACAACACAATAAAGTGTGCAAAAAGTGAAGGGGGTTGAATAATTTTGAGTGCAACTGTAGATGTATTGCTCAATGTTACCGTGTTGGGCAACATTGTTGACAAAATGCCGTTTTCTTTCCCCCAAAATACACTACTGTTGGATTATTTTCTAAGAAAATTAGTTTTTTTGTGTGTGCAGCCAAAGTATTAGCACATGTTATCATTTCACACTTTGCGTCTTTAAGAGTCATTATATAAATTACTCCAGCCGCAAACAGCCATATTTAGATCAGAGATTTTGTGTGTTTGGTATGGTTACATTGTAAAAAATTTTGCAACTCCACCCCTTGATGCGCTCAGAATGATACACCCCCAAGCAAGCCATGCCACTTTGTTTGGAGGCTTCGTTTCGAATGGAACTCTGGGATTTGGAGTATGAAAACAAACTGTTGTGACCAACAGTCACCACAGACATTGCCAAAGCTACCAAAACTAAAAGAATGAATGATTAACCCTTTAAATACTATCACTTTTATATATTCTGTATTTAATATTTTTAGCACTACTTGCATTTGTCTGCCTAGCACGCTGAAACAATGACTAATTAAAAGCCGGGAAGAGTGTTCTAGTTCAAAACAATGCCCTTTTAGAGCTTGCCAACGCCATTTTCCACTTTCACCTAATATCGTAGCAAGAGGTATAATGATCAAATTACTATATAATCGTATTCCGTAATGTACTTTTTAGATTTCAATTAAATACAGGGGTTTGTGAGTGTGTGCCTTGAAAGAGGGCAGCAATGTTTCTGAGTGAAAAGAGGGGAAGACAGAGCTGTGCAGACGTTTGCGTCGACTTAATAATCCCCTTTCACACATTAACGTGACAAGTATCACTTTGTGTGAAAGGGAATAAGATTAAAATGTGATTATTAGCATAAGGGAGCTCTTTCCCTATCTGCCAGCTGATGTCTAGTGTGATTCACAGTGTTTAGGAAGCACTCTTGTGTGCTACTAAGGGGAAAAAAACAGGCTTCTTTGTGCGTCTGACTGTCTGCAGAATTTTGCTGTCTTGTTGGAATTATGTATACAGTTTTTCTGTTGTCCATAATATATGTAATATATGTACACTCGACAAAGAAGACAAAAGAAAGTGGTTGTGTTTTAGGCAGTCATGCTGTGAAAATGGTGTGGTAGTCTGTGATTGGCTGACCGTTGCATCATGAGAGACTCATAATATTGTACAGTCCATATTAGGGGTGTAACGGTACACAAAAGTCACGGTTCGGTATGTACCTCGGTTTTGAAGTCACGGTTTGTAAAAAAAGAAATGCAAAACATAAAATTGATTTTTATTTATTATGAAGTTATAAACTTGTGAAAAGTGGCTAATTGGCCATCATTTCCTGAACAAAGGAAGGTACATATCTTTATTTCTTAAAAGCTATGGCATTTGTTATTGCTTTTGCACAGTCTGAATTAGTGGAGGCAGCTTAAATGCCATGGGGAGCTGGGTTTGCACTCCACTCTGTTTTTCCTTGTACCAGTTCGCCATACTGACGAGGCTGGGCTGTGCTAACCCTGCATTCGTTTATTTTAATTTTTTCTTTATTTATTTATTTTATTTTTATTATTTGGCGCCCAACACGGGGCTGTCTATATCCCATTCCCACCCCCGATTTAGAATGTCCAATTATCTCCCCAAACCGCGTTCATGAAACAACCCCACTGCACTGGACACACGGGCCCTGCATTCGTTTATGGTCGGAGGTCGGATGTGGGAAACGCGTCGTTTCTGCGTCATTACCATCATCACTGCGTTGGTGGTGCACAACTGGGGACTTGGCGTCATGCACGCCCTTCGCAAGGACGTTTTGGCTTTGCTAGCAAATATAGCTAAAGCAGCTAACAACTACAACAATAACTTTTAATTGTATATGTTTATCATTCTTTATCGGTATGTTGGCCGATATAAAAAGCATTTCATGCTGAAAAAATGAAAGCTGAATTGTTTTAAAAGCTAAAATTGTCTAAAAGTCAGCTGCCATGATAATGTGATGTCAAGTTCTTCCTAGTCAGGGTTGTTGATTTCCCGATCCATGATTTCCGACATGGAACTAAAATTTTCCATAGTCAGATATTGGGATTCCTAGTTGGAAATGAAAAAAAACAACTAATGCAGCATTAATTCAGTTGCTGTGCTCATGGGCTGAACTAAAAACATTCGGGGAGGGGGGGGGGGGGGCTCGGAGTTTTGAATTTAAGTTCTGCACGTGCGTGGTTAAAGCTAGACTATTCATTCGGCTCACAACGCGCACCGAACCGAAAGCCATGTACCGAACGGTTCGGTACGAATACGTGTACCCTTACACCCCTAATCCACATGCCATAAAGATCAGAGAATCCGTACATATGTGTAGCATCTGCTCAGCATGCTGCTGCAAAACATGAAAACAATCTTTTGTGCTACTAAATTATGCTAAAAAAAAGAGCGTCTACTTTCAGATACTGCTGAAAACCTGCTGTTTAAGGATTCTCAATAAACATTTGGGCATTTGAATGGTAATGGAGTGTGTCAGATATTTGGTAAACATATTCCGGTTGCGACTATTCAGTCAAAGCACAATGTGCTGTGTGTCCCGTCTTTGAGCGACAAATTTAAACAAGTGTTACTTTTTTCCATTTCTAACACAACACGAGGAGTCTGGTGTTTGATTAAATAAAGGACAAAAAAAAATGTCATCCAGAAAGGAAAAATGGCTTGTTTGTACTCATTACTGGAAGCTAAATCCAACGCACTGTGCAGTTAGACTATAGTACTGTGCAGGTTTAGCTGTTTTGGAAGACAGGACAATTTCCATGACTCACAACACTTTCATAAGTACAATACTTTTATCAGTTATTCAGTGAAGCCTTACAGTAATTATTTCTCTCGGCATGAGAATGTCTGCACATTAAAGACCTTGCACGGGCAAAAAATATACTTTCCCATTTTCCATATTAATTGCACAGCAGGGGGATGGAGAAATACCGCTGTGTTTGAGAGTTTCTTTTCGCTAATGCAAAGAACGCCAAAGAAGAATGAGATGACAGAGATCAAACATAAGTGGATACTAGCTCGGGGAAGCGGGTGATTTGCAGGTGTTCTTTGAGATTCCTGTCAGGTAAGAATGTGTATTCCTCCCTTATTTAAGAGACATATTTTATGTAAGTTGAAGATGTGGAATTAAGAGTTTCTCTGTCTGTAAATGTGACTTAGTCCAAAAAGACTGATAATCAACTGACAGAAAAGAGTTATGCGCATTCATACAGAATATAAATGTCATACCAGAGATTTCAATCGTCTCTCATAAACCTCTGCATTTTGTTTCAGCAGTAGCTAGATTTTTTTCAGCAGAGCGCATAGATCTTTTCAACAAATAAAAGGTTAGATAAATTGATAAAAGAAAAAAAAAACTTTTCTGCAACCCCCCCCCCCCCCCCCCCCCCCTCCCCCCCCCCCCCCTCCCACCTGTGAGTGGCTGTGACCAAAAAAAAACAAACCTGAAGTCTGACCCCCACCGGTTTGTTTCCCATGACCGGGGTCGAACGATTACCTCTCGGTCGATGCGTCGGGGCTCCGAGCTGCACTCCCAGGGCTCTTGTGGATGGGCTTTGTTTACATTGATGAGCCCAGGCGGGGGGGTTAACCTCCGTTACATCTGCAGGAGTGTGGAAGTCAGCCGAGCGCTGCCGTTGTGGAAACCAAAACCCCTTCCCCCCCACCCGCCTTTTCACAAACAACAGCTACGGCATTAGTGTCTTCACCTGAGCAGAGCTGGACCTCTTGGAAAGTGTAACAAATAAGGAATAAGGAACAGCACCAGGAAGGGTCAGGTCAGGGGAAATGACATCACGACGACATGACGGTGTCCTCGGCCCATAACCTCCTCCCGGCAGGCTTGCGGTTGCCTGCCTTGAGCATATCCTGCCCCGTATGTAAACCTACGCTTTTGACGGGGAGGTAAAGGGTACTATGGCCACAGGGTACAATGGCAATGAATTCCCCCTGGATTCAAACCCAAAGCCATCAGCTCTACAGTCTACTCTAACCTCTGAACCACATGCTGTCCACATTCACCACCCATGCCAGGGGGTAGGAGTAATTGGGACTCACTTACTGGTCATTATATAGCTACTGTGAGAGTGCATTGTGTCTCAGCAGGTCAGGAAACAGTGTGCATCCACCAGGCAAACATCTTTTATTTTTGCACTGTGAGGAAGAACGTGGGGTCTTTGCCAAGCTCCTCCACGGTCAATGGACTGCACAGATGTCTGCTGCCTTGCACACAGGCTTGCTAATCTGGCCATTTTGGAAACGGCACGTCCCGCATTGCACTGTGAGGAAGAACGTGGGGTCTTTGCCAAGCTCCTCCACGGTCAATGGACTGCACAGATGTCTGCTGCCTTGCACACAGGCTTGCTAATCTGGCCATTTTGGAAACGGCACGTCCCGCATTTTAAAAAAAATTGCCTCATTCGGTAGGTAAGGGGATTATGCATCGTTATATTAATTGCGCTGCCGGTTTGGCTCGGCTGGGACGCGCAGACCAAGCGAACTCTTCTGAATTACGCTCTCCTTCTGCTGTCTCCAAATGGACAGACTGGGCCTTGAATATGAATGATCTTATTATCCCTACCAGAGAGCTGAGACTGGCCTGCCGTCCATGAGGCCCCCTCGGACATCATTCATTAGGGACATGAGGCGACGACGGTAATTTGGAAACGGCCGGTATCCGTAGTGACGTCTCGGGCCTTTCTCCGTGATTCTGAATGCGCCAGACTCGATCCACACCCCACCTGCCTTTTTGAGGAAATGAAGGGGTGTGAAGATGGAAAACGGAGGGGAACATATGGGGGAGAAGAATGCAGGTGCTGTGATAAATGTCAGGAGGGAAGCCCGGGGCAGTGTAGACCCATCTCTCCCCAGTCGCCAGAGCTCGCCCAAGCTCTCCAAGACTCCCCACTTAATTGCTATGCAAGATTAGCCAACACCCCTTGTTTATCCCTCAGTCCCAGCCTGATTGCAAGCTCGGCTCATTTGCTGGTGTGGAGCCACACTGGGTGCAAGCTAGGGCTGGGCGATATACAACATCGATAATTATCGAATGCAATAACGGCCGTTGCCACGGTGTGGGGCGTCTTTCTTTTTGTCTTTTTTTCTTTAAGTATACCCAATATACGGCAGTATACATCCAAACTTCAGAGGGCGCGTGAAATGCTTCCGGAAAAAAACATCACCGCTGATATCTATTGAGTGTTGATAAGACAGCCAACTAGCAGCAAGGTCGTACAGCTTTCACGTGATCATGTGATGTGTTTTTGTCAATCGCATGAAAGGCAGATATTTTCGCGAGGGTCTCTGTGAAAGGTGCAACGCCTTTCTGTGATTGTCTGTCTTATCAACACGCAGTAGACAGTGATGACGTTTTTTTTCTCGGAAGTATTTCACACGGGTTTTGAAGTTTAGATTACTACCGCATCAGGTATAATTAAAGAAAAAAAGACAAAAAGAATGGCAATACCCCACATGCTGGCAACGACCGTTATTACAATCGATAATTATCGTTGCGATATATGAAATACCAAGTATTAGGCTAAGGGTGTGTACAGATATGTAACCCCTAAATAACATATTTTTGTCAGTAAAATAAAATAGCATATTTTCTAAAAACCTGTTTTCACTTCGTCATTATTGGCTATTGTGTGTAGATGTTTGAGGCAAAAAATTAACTCAATCTATTGTAGTATAAGTCTGTAACGTAATAAAACGTGGAGAAGGTGAAAGGGGTGTGCAGACTTTCCGGCTTGACTGTATATATATGTTTTTTTTTTTTAAATGTCACTTCAGAATTATTAATAAATGCCATTATTATCTGGTATTTCAGAAGATGTTTCAGAAGAACATATTTCCAATCTTGGAACAAGTGACATTTGGTAGTTGAGGTGAGTTGCGGACACTAATCAATAGATTAATGTCCAGAGCGAGGGCTGAAGTTATGGCGAGAGTTAGCCAAGTTTTATTGCTCCGCGAGCCGGGAAAAAGAGGCGCCTCCGTAGCAGAGATGACTGGCAGCGAGTGTTAAGGTTCATCTCTGGAGATGAAATAAGACGTGATCAATGGCGACGTGTGAGCGCGAGGTAAGATATTTTTATGGCAGCCGTTTAAAGCTGGTTGTCCTTCAGAGAGGGAGAGGATGCTTCCGCGCCGCGGCCACAGGGAATTTGATTACGGAGCCTATCAGCACATATGCCGGCCAGTTAAAAGCCACCCCCCGTTTATTCTGCGCAAACAAACGTTGGGTAATTCGATCAGAGCCCCGCTGGGACTCGACTCCCCTACCTGACAGGCAGTCTTGACGGAACTGTCAGCCGCATTGTTGCCGCCGGTCCGGTTCCTGCTTGTGTTTGGGTTTTGGTGTGTGTGTGTGTGTGTGTGTGTGTTTGCTTGCGTATGTGTGTGCCAGTGCGCATGTTTATGCATTCCTGTGTTGTGTGTCTGTGCGTTACAGACACACGGCTTTCCATGGTCAGTTCAGACAACCGCCTGGTTTGAACAGAATAGAATATAGAGGTGTTTACTTTGCCTGGCAGTGTAGAATAAACACAGGCTCAGTGTAGAGCAGGGATCTCGCCCTCAAATCCTGGAGGGCTGCAGTGTCTGCTGGTTTTGACGTGTTTGATTTAAGTCCTTGATTGGCCAAAGAGTCTGCACACCTTGTTTCCGAGGCTTAAATTGGCCGCTAATTGAAAGGAAATCACAAGAACCAGCAGAGACTGCGGAGTTTGAAACCCCTGTTGTAGAGTGAACACAGGGTCAGTGTAGAATAAACACAGGGCTCAGTATAGAGTGAACACCATTCTGTAGTTATTATTCTTGGACAGTGGAGATAGAAAGCTCTGCCAGTCCACGCAGCACTGCCATGGCGCTCATTTCTGACCCCAGGAGCCACGGTAACGACCCCTTGCTGATAGACCCCGGCTGCTGGCTCCACCGCACGTGCCTTTTCTCTCTGCGGATGTTTTCTTTTCGTTATAGAGTCCATTGAAAGGCAAACGCCTGCACACTTCAGCCGAGGCTGGGAAAACAGACCTTTCAGTGCACACATTGGTTTGGAGACATGAAAGTGCTGTCTTCCGTATCTTTTTTCTGGGAATCGTCCTAGGAATCGTCCCTGGAACAATTGAATCCGTCCTAAAACAATAAAACAGAGGTGAAACATTTGGCTTGGATGCATCCAGCTTATACTGGGGAGGTAGCCGTCCGAAAGTTCCTTTATAAATTTTTTGATTATTGGTTTGATTTCATTCCATTGTTTTGCAAGCAAGCCTGCCCGGTCTGTATGGGATTTTAAGGCTCTATGCAACATTCATGAGCTTTCACAGTATGTCTACAGCATATCCACCTGGGGTTTGGAAGAACCTTTGACGCCATATGTTCCTGTTGGAAGGAGGAAATAAGTAACAGTGGCCAAAACCGTTCTCTCTCAAACCTTTCATGACAAAAAACACAGGAGAACAGTTCTATTGCACATTTTTGATTAATAATTGTAATTACTTTATGTGTTATTTTTTTCTTGTAAATGCACTAGAGCCCCTTGTTTGTAGTTTTTTGTCAGTCATAATGCCATAAAAGACAATGAGACATCTTCAGGGTATGAAACGACTCTTCCATGTGTGGCAGAGTAAATGTGTGCCATAAATAAGCTTCAGATCAGCGCGTCTGGCTCCTCGAAGGCTGGGTTTGGGTTGGGGAGAAAGGGGGGGGGGGCGGGGGTAGGCGGTCGTGGGCAGCCTTTAATTTCGCTGATTTTCCAGCGAGTCCCTGCAGGTGCGGTGACGCCAGGCCTGGCAGGCAGGAGGCCCTTTTCTCCGGCTCCGCTCCGAGAACCGTCTCTCGCCTTCGCCTCCGCACGGGGGGGGGGGGCTCTGGGTTTGTGCTGCTTCCATTCCAATTTCATTTTAAAAAGGCGCTGAGCAGCCCATTTCCCAGGTGCAATGACGCTCCGCTGCTCCACGGGCCCGGCCCAGGAGCCCTGGGAGTTTCTCCCGGATTCCGCTCTGTTTTAATGGGTTGGGGTTGTGGGGGGGGGGGCTCACATTCTGCTCCAAACTCAGCCCATGAAATTGGATTGACCACTGTAACAGAATTGGGGGGCCGGGGGGGGGGTTGTTGCGCACAGCACCGCGGCAGCAGACCCCCCCCCTCCCCTCTATTTGCAGGGTCACGTCCCACAAACATGAGGGTCCAGCGGACACGCAATCAGCAGGGCTGGACGAGTGGGGCGACCGCGGGGGCCCAGCTTGTTCCTGGGGTTAAGTGCAGAAAGCCCCGCTCCCTCTGCATCCTCTCACAGCGCCCTGGAGCTCTCGAGCGGCCGCGCGTGCGGCGAATGCGTTTTCAGCGCAGTCGTAACCATTCATTCCGACAGCGAGACCAAGGCCCTTCACGCACGAAGCGGAAACCGGATGCGCCGTGTAAAGTTGATTCATCGCGTATTTTTCTCAGGGCGGCATGAGACCGCGTCTTCGGTGAGGCTTTTTTTTTTTTTTCCACGTAAAACCCTCAATTAGAATTTTTTTCTCTCTGCCTTATTATGAGCTTATGGGCTCTTGCTGAAATGAATGAGGGCTTTTGTGTTTGAGGCAGGGAAAGTAGCACTTTTGAAATGTGAAAGTTGAGGACGACGCGCGCCGCGGTAAGATGGGTTTTGAGGCCTTGCACTCACTGTTCTTCCCCTGCTCTCCTTAACTCCCATCTTCAGCTATGTTCTTATTTTTCCGAAAATAAAAAAACTCTGGCCAATTATTTACCAGCAGTCATGACGCCTGTGAAGGTAGTTTTCAGAGTAACGAGTGTCTCTTCTGACTTCAAACGTCCTTTGAGAACACAGTGTTCGCCTTTGTCCAGACGTCGCAGGCTGCTTGAATGCACTATAATGGCATTACACCCGCTTATCCCTTTAAAGCGTGATCACCTGTTCTAGGTTAAACGCTGGAAGCGGGTGTCACGTTGTAAGCGGTACAGGGACTGCCGGGTTATCCGTTCAGTGGAGGGTTCCTTTGCCTCTCTGAAATATCTCATTATCGCGAGGCTAAATTGAGCAAATGAAACGATACCCAGCAGACAAACTTAGCGGGCCCCCATTTATCTTCTCCAGACCCCCCAGACCCCCGTCCCCCCCTCCCCCGCCCACGTCCCCATCCTGCCACTTTGCCTCCGTGAGGGAGGGAACCGGTTTGCGACCGAGCTGACAGCGAGGGAGTTATCCACTTAGCCCCGGCGAGAAAGGGAGAGAACACCGCCGCGCGGAAGGACGTCAGAAATCAAATCACTTTTTAAATCAAATTAGGAAAAAGATGTGATTTCCTGAGGGGAGGGGCTGAAGGTGAAAATAAGCTAATTGTATTTGGAGCTTTTTTGAAACGGGCCCCTGTGTGTTTTTTGTGGGAGTGTGAGACGGGGGGGAGACGGCGGCAGCAGGAGGCGCTTTCATGGGATTAAGAGTAAATGTCATTTTTACGCTATTGATTATTTACACGGCATGGAGGAATGGCCTGAAAAACTGAGTTTCAGGCCCCATTGGAGGAATCCCCTCAGGAACACTTTCTGTAGGCAATAGCTTTTCGGACAATTTCTGTATATTGCTTCATATAAAAAAATGATAAATATACAGTATATTTATTTTTGAAATGTATTTTTAAAAGGGACAATGCACGTTAATCAACATTATTCAAAATGTGCCAGTGTTAGCCAACTGGCTAGTTTCCAATTGCAGTCCCTGGGAATGATGGAAGGAGCCATTGAAAGACATAACACAAGAGCAGGGCAACAATCATACAAAGCAGGCAACCAACACAAAATATAAAATGCAGAAAGATTGCATCATTCAACACTATATGCCCTTATGGAAATGTAATATACTGCGGTATATTTTAAATATATTGTGACGATAATTGAGATATATTTACAATATTCTGCAGTATATTTTTTTTCCATAAGGGAAGAGAAGACCAGGTAGCATGCATTAGCATACAGACGAATAACACAGTGATAAGCAGACAAACAAATTAGCCATCCATAGCAAGGCATACTAAGCTAAACAGATAGGTAACATTAGTCCATGGAGACAGGGGGACAGGCATGGCAACAGGCAAGTAGGCATTGGTAACTAGTTATGTTGACAAACCTGATTGCTTAGAAGCCAGGATGTGAGCCTCTTGATGAATGAACGACAGACAGGTGGTGCTATGACTTAGTTCTAAGGGAATGGTGTTCCAAACCTGAGAAGCTCTCACTGAGAACGCTGCCTGATTAAAGTTGCTTTTCTGAGGGACAATGATATCTCATGGACCGTGTGGACCTGTTGCTCGGGTTTTCTGTACAATGAAGGTGTAAAGTAGAGGAGGAGCAAGGCCATGAAGGACTATGTGAGTGTGTGAGTGAGTACCCTGCAAAAAATGTCTGTCTTAAGTGTTTTAGTCTTGTAATGAGACTTACAATCTTATATTTTTCTCTCAAGTAGAAAATATTACCTTGTTTTAGGTTACTTTTAGTTTTTTTACCCCAATGGCGAATCTTGAAACGAGTAAAGTATCTCACCCCATCTTTTTGTCTTATTTAGCATAATAGAAATAAGATTTTAAGTCTAAATAAGTCTTAAAGCTTGTTAAGATTGACTTATTTTGGCGGTAAAAGTACAGACTTTCAGTCTGTGCACTTGCGCCCTGAGGATCGGGGGGGAGGGACTCGGAGTGAATCATAAGACGGCCCTGGGTGAGTTGGAATCACAGTCAGGAGCTTGAGGACTCACGCCCTGAAGAGGATGTGGCGCCCTCTTTCCTAGTATCGGCTGACGGGGTTGTAGCTGCAGTTCTCTAGTGGTTGCTACATGGGGGGAATTAAATTACATAGGGTCCAATTGGGAGAAAAAGGGAAAAGTCTGAAAATAAAAAAGATTGTTTTTGCAGTGTAGGGAGTGCAGGCTGTGATGGATTGGCAACCTGTCCAGGGGGTATTCCTGCCTGTCGCCCAATGCATGCTGGGATAGCCTCCAGCCCCCTGTGGCCCTGACCAGGAATAAGATAATGGATACATGGGATAGTGTTATGGAATTTAAGAAGATTTTCCCAGCTCAAAGGGCCAATATTTTGTCAGGATATTGCAATGATGATAACTTTTTGGTTTCATATCTTAACACACTGAGAGCCTGTTTAAGATGGATTGATTGGGCTTTAGAGTTGTGTGACTTGTATGGGACCGTCTAGATAAGTATTATTGTTATGTGTGGAGTGTTTATAGCATGAAAGTAAAGTTTTGCAGCCTCAGTAGTTCGGAAACTCCATATATGGAGTTACACAGGTTAAATTTGGTTGTTTGTGTGATGTTTCACTTGCTTTTTTAAATGTGATGTTTGAATCAATTGTGATGCCGAGGTATTTGAAATTGGAGATCCCTTGAAGTTTCTCCCCTGATGCATAAGCTGTGGCTCAGGATCAGTAGCTGCTCTCTTTGTGAAGAACATACAAACTGTTCCCTTCCCATTGTTTCTCTTCACATTGAGGTGCATGCATGAATCAATGAGATATTTGAACATATGGATCATTGTCTCTGGGAGTTTATGGGCAGCTTGCTCTTTATTCCTGGCATGGACATAGATAACTGGGTAGTCTGCAAACATTTGTCCTTCAGCTCCAACACATGCAGATGGTAAGTCATTGATGTAGAGAGACGGAAGAGGAGTGGTCCCAGGATAGACCCCTAAGGCACACCTACATCATAATTTAAGATGTGACACCATTTAACACACTAGGAGCCTGATTTACGAAGACATTTAGCGTGTGAAAAACCCTTTAGCACACGCAAAACCAATAACATGATAATTGATTGGTCATGGTATTTTTTTTGCACCAATCATTGGTTGTGCGATTAGTTTTGTGTGTGCTAAACGTTTTTGCACCCGCTAATAGTCTTAGTAAATCAGGCCCTTGGTTTGATCATCAAGATAGGATTTCATCCAGCACAATGCATCATGGGAAAAAAAAACTGAGGTTATGGTTCACAGTATCAGAAAGCTTTTCTCAGGTCTAGAAATACAGCTCCAGCAACTCTCCCTCTGTCCAATTTGGACTTCTATAAAGAAGCATTTGGAGGTTTCAGTGGAGTGATTAGCTCTACAACCAAACTGCATAGGGCATAATCTGTAAGGGCTATTATTGAGATGGGCAATTAATTGCTCTGCAATGCACTTCTCAGCAACATTAATAACACTGGCAGAATACTTACTGGCCTGTAGTTGCCTTCATTGGTTCTGTCACTTTGTGTGAAAATGGGTGTTATTATAGCCGATTTCCAGACCTTGGGGAATAACCTCTGTTCAACAGATGTGATGATTATCTTGGTATGGGATATATAAGTAATTGTTTGAGTTTCTTTAAAAACAGTCTAGCCCAAACACATCTATAGCCTTTGACTTTCTGATAGAATTCAACACCGTATTTACTTTTTTTTTGGCAAAGACTGGCGTCATCTGCTATTGCTGTTTCATCTACTATAATCTACTATACAATTGAAATGTTACACTACACTGCCTGGATTCAATCAATACCTTTCTTGAACTTAGCCTTAAAAATAAATGCAATGCAGCTTGACAAGTACATTTTTGTGATTGCTGAGCCCATGTTTGTGAATAAAGAAAAAAATGTTTTTAATAAAGTATGTGATTCAAAGTTAAGGTGAATGTTAAGAAGTGCAGTCGTACTTGAATGTTTCAAGTACGACTGCTGATCTGGGGTCAGTTTCGGCTTTCAGCTCATAACGGATAAGGTTAGGCCAATTAACCAGGCAAACTGATCCAAGATCACCACCCCTACTCTGAGAGGTTTTGTGAATATGGCCCATTGACTGTATGGATAATTGGGTATCGGATGAGAGATGTGGGACAGACGCGGGATTCAGCGAACCGAGGTGGCCAAGTATCTGCCTTCAAGGATAATGCCATGCCCTGAAGCAGTTGTGGGCTTGCGGCGTAGGTAGAAAGCTATCACAGCCTTGTTGCGTCAACCAAGATTTGGCCCTCTCTATAGCTGATCCCGTCCTGGCTGAAATAGTGTGAGCACATTGGAATGCTGCAAAGAATGCTGTGGGTTTCAGAGCCACGTGACTTCCTGTGGCATTCATGAATTGCAACGCACTATCACAACAGTGGTACAGTATTTTTTGTACCTACTGTACAGCTGACTCCCCCTCCCACCACTCTCCGGGCTATTTTGAGGAGAACAAGCCTCTTATTTGCGAGGAAGCAGATGCCTCCTGCGAGCCACGCGCATATTATTTATTCAGCACATATTCAGCGGAAGCCATTAAACGGGAGATGACAGAGTGGCGTCGCCGTGACACACCTGGGCTGGAACGACCGTGCAGCTGTGAACGGGGAGGGCGGGGCCCGAGCGTCAATCATGCCACCGAATCATCTGCCACGGGGGAAAACGCGAATGAGCAGCGGAATCGCATTTCTTCTCCGTCGGCCGGTCTGCGATTCAGCGCTTTCTGGTTTTCGCGGTTCATGTCGATGCCGTACTTTTAATACTTTGTTAATGGCAGTACGAGCAGAGAAGAAATGCAGCATTATTTACGCATGTGATTGTAAATGAAAAAACAGCGGCATGTTGGCTTTATTGATTCAGGTGGCCCAGGTGAACCTTTCCCCAACTAAGCCCTGAACCACAGCCTACAAGTTCGGTTCCTCTTACCATTCCTAGACTGGTCCTTATCATCTGATGAGTTTTCAGAGTTAACTTCAGGACGCTCACAATAATGCACTTCTACACCAGCCGGCTCTGAGAAACCATTATTCAAACAGCAGAGGTCGACTCCAGCTACGTATGCTCGAGGACAGGTCGCGCGGTAAGATATGATTACTTTTCGAGATGTGTCACAGTGCATGTGCAGTAGACCTGACAGTTCATTTTAATTCCTAGAAGAGCAGCATCAGATTATAAGACTCGAATGGGAGCTGAGATGAGGAGTCGCCCGATCCAGACCTCACATAGCGATCCGAACCCATCGTTGAGTTCTGACTCCTTGTTAAAAACTCCAAAAGGACACAAAAGTTCTGGAGAGCCCTGTAAATTGAGCTGAGGCTAGAGCACTTCATATTAACAAAATCCGACGCCACCAGAGCCTTTTTGATTGGTAGCACACAGTGATAATAGCCTGTCTTCATTGACATTTTCCAGATGCCACCGTGCTTTTTTCGAGGTGCGACCCTGGTGAATTTTATTAGCAAATGAGACAGAGGAGGTTTGGGTGAAGAGAGTGGCCCTTCACACTGATTTCCACCGCGGTAATGATTTCAAAGTTCAGGACCTGAACAAGGAAGAAATAACCAGCACAGCGCTCATTACCACAAATTATAACCAGGACTCTGGCTCGCGTGCAGCTGAAAAGCAATCTAAAATACCTCCATCCTATAGGCCTTGATGACTAGATTTTTGGGCTGTGACATAAAACGCTGAAGCATTCTTATTATGTGAGCTATTCTTCTTTTCTTCTTCATGTGCTATATTGTTAGATGCACGCTGATTGAGTCTTGCTGCAGAAATTTCAGAAACTACAGGGGCTTGATTGAAAACTGGACCGTGATGGATCTGGAACAGATTAAGAGACAAAGGGAAATGTTGTTTTGACATGGAATGTTGGATAAGGATTCATTAAATGTCTTGCTGGCAGTAATGAGTCTTACTGCATTTGCGGTCATAGAAAACGGTGTACTAATTGGGTGCGAAAGGTCCAAGACGATGAAATTCCTGCTGAATACCAATCTCTAAAGCAAGCTTCTTCTGGGAAAACGCCCAGCTCATCCGAGGCCCATTAACGACTCGTGCGACGTGATGTATGTTTGTGGAATCATCAAGAGCCTTCACATATGTTCTGCAGGCTCGTCATTACAATGACATTAAGAAACTCAGCGTATCCAATGCAGACATAGATTAATATTTACCGCTAGTGCTCTGAACAGAAGGCTTTTGGTATCGTCTCAAATGTCAGCCTGTAAGACACGAATGGGTCGTGTTTTTGTCATATTGGTGACAAACAAATCGAGGGTAACAGGGCTAGGGACTGGCTTGAAATCATTATAATTTTGACATTTCGGACTCAAGGGCGGTGCCACCATTTTACGACGAGAGATGTTTCGGCACCTGCTGCATAAATTTCTATTCTTTTTACCAAATATGTTTATGTGCATCTGTTTCTTATGGAAGTTCCTCCAACTTGAGTTGATGACTCGCTCTCAGTCCCAGAATGAACCAGCTCATTACTCTGAAACTATAATCTGTTCACGTCTTCTGTCTGGAGCCAGTCCTTTTATGACTGCCACTAATATGGGCTTTCTCATTTTTGATAAGTTTTGCGGTTAAAGTATTAATTTAATTGCAGCCCAAATGTCTGTAGTTTTCCCTTTTGATGTTGGTTCAAGGGACTTTTTGTCACGTTGAAAGGTTGCTATCCTTGCCAAGTCTGTAGTTTGGATGGACAAAAAAAAAAATCAGCTTTTCAGATAAACACACTTTGTAGAGCCTCTCAGTAATTCTGAAACAGTTATTTTTGGACATTGTAACTGGATCAGGGGAATGTCTGTACCTTCCAAAATAAATTGATTCAATGAATAGTCTCCCCCATTCTAATTAGTTAAATACTCACAACACATTGGTTCAGCAACAGCAGTGCTTGTTGTCTTCAGTATGTAACTGCACATTAAGTGTTATTAATCTACATTATTGTCTGTAACCAAAAAACTATTCACAACATATACTTTGCAGGTGTGCTCAAAAAAAAAACTCCCTTCTGATTCTCGCCTTTTGATATATCGTGATGATACTTGGCTCTCATCTGGTTTTGGACTTTATTAGTGTTTTCCTGTGCTGTATAGTAGATAGATGATAAAGGAAGGAAGGAAAATATTGAGGATATTGCCATCTGCTTTTTTTAATGCTTCTTCTTTTGATAAGTTCAGGGTCCTTAGTCTTTAGAAAGACACTTTACAAATACAAGTGTTATTATTGCAGTTATTATTGAGATAATGCCAATTGCTCGCCTAGCTGTCCCGGTGTTGGAGAACTGATTTTGTAGACCACTGTATTAGTAAGGCTGCTATTCTCTGGCAGGAGAGGGTCAGACATGTATGGAGGCAAGGAGAGGGCAAGGTTTTGGAGGAGTTTGGTCTCATCTATTAGCCTGTGGCGCGCTCCAGCCAAACACAGGAGCACGAACAGGGGGTGAATCCAATAGCATGTGGCCTTGCTCAGCTTTTCTTACAGAAACAACAGTTCCAAAAAAAAATGTATTGAACCTAGCACTGATTCTTCTCTCTGTTATGTGTCAACATTTACACCACCACAGCCAAACTCAAACTTTCACTTGCAAAAACTGCAACAAGGCAATGCCGCTCAAGGATAGGACTATACAGTCGCAGCGGGCGCTGCAGCCCAAATCCTGACTGACCAATGGCGCAAAACTCCATTGTCTCTCGAGACAGACTGATGCCAACAACTATGTATCAGAAGCAGCTGAAATCATGCTTCACTGGAAGCCACCGTGAACTACACTCTTCCTGTGGTAACGGAAAGGGTTTTCTGGCCAGTTCTGTTCATCCATTTCTCCATTATCGATCATGGATTTGGATTAGTGGTCTTAATTTTACGTTTACTTGAACTCCAAGCAGCATGTAAATACGACATTTCTTTCTCCAAAGTTCTGTGTTTGCAGCTATGGGAAACGTTGACCCAATTCGAATGTGTGGCTGAACGTAATTCAATTCACCTTTCCCCCGGGAGAATGGGTGTGGATTATGGAAACTGAAAATGGTAACAGTAATTTCAACCTTCTGTTAAAGGATGGAACCTGGTACACAATGTTGGCAAGATGTTGGCACATCTGGTGGCCAGACAAAGGGTTAACAACATGGAATTGACTAAGGAGAGCCCATCCACAGTTGCGTACATGAAAATAAATTTAATTCACAAAAAGATGGATATAACCTTGTCCCATTTACTTTTCTTTTGGCTAACACGCTTCTGTTTGATTGGTCTGATTTTAAAACGAGGTAGGCTCTGATTGGTCAGTTCATTTCACACGAGGCCCTCCATATTGTGAGCCCTTTGGGTACCCACATACATGCAATAAAGTGCCACCTCCTACTGAGTAGAAATTTCCCATTGCTCCTTATTGGTGGTTCATAGGAAAAGTGTGTTATGAAACCTCAGGCTTGAGCCCCCCCTGCTCTTTCTCACACAGCACAGCAACCAAGATACAGCCTATTTTTCAGCATATATTGGACACCTTTGTCCTTGTGCATCTTCCAGTACCTGCAGTTTTTGATTTGACCTTTATACTTGTTTTTTGTGCATTCTTCCCGCAACATTTCCCTTTTTAATTCACCAGAGACCCCACGGGACCTTTATTGTGCGGAATATGCACCTTTTTATTTTTGCTTAATAAGCTACACGGTGCATTTACTTGGAGACGCAAAAAAGCTGGACTATCTTTTTTTTTAGTTTAGTTTTTTTTTGGGAGATATTTCGAAGCGTGTCATTTCTTAAAATTATCGATGCATGTCCATTTAGCGGCTCCAGCTGAAAAAAAAAAAAAAAAGGCTTCGCAATCGTACATCATCTTGCAGTTAATTTGTATATTTATGTCTCTATATTTGTGCAGCGTTGTGAAAAAAATGCAGCACGCGTTTAAGTGGCACCTCCGCGGCTGATTCTTCTTCATAATGGAAGCTGCAAATGGCCTTCGTTTTTATTTGGAATAATGCAAAGCGCTTTTCCGAGCAGTTTGCGTGATTGCAGAGTGGTGCCCTTTGCAGAAGAGAGCCAGCCGCCCTCTCCCTGCTTTTAAAAGCTGTCTTGTCTTAATTGGTCCTGAACGCCTCATTGTTGAGGAGAAAAACATTTTTCGTGCTGAGCGCATTAGAACAGCACTAAAACAATCCCATTATAATTTGCTTTTTTAAATAGTTTGCAAATTACACTGCGGTAGTGAAGGCGGTTTCCGTGGTCACGTCATGTAGGCGGAGAGGAGGATAGTAACTTATATTTGTTGTTAAAGGAATGGGTGGGGGGGGGGGGGACTTTTGTGGGGGAGATTGTTATTATGCAAAGCCTATCACAGTATTATCCAGCTTTTTTATAAAAAAGAGAGCGGACAGTCCACCTCCCTTGTGTATTTTTCTCTTTATTCATACAGCGGAAAGCAGAGAGGCTTACAGATCACACTAGAGGGGGGATCACAGTACAGCGCGCTCCATGGCTGGGAATAGATCCCCTGGCTGCTTGGGGGGATTTCTAGTATATGGGTCGACAGTCGGCCGCCCTATGGAGTGTGTCACATAGTCTCCAGTATCGTCCTAACTTTGTCACCTATTGATATATCCTTTTTTAATCTCAGGGGTTGAAATCTGGGACTCTAGCGATTATTAATGTTTGCTGACTGTTGATCATGAATTATTCATGCTTGCTATGAATGTTAGCTATGAGTTATCAATGCTTCCTATGAGTGTAGCTATGAGTTATCAATGCTTGCTATGAGCGTAGCTATGAGATATCAATGCTTCCTATGAGTGTAGCTATGAGTTATCAATGCTTCCTATGAGTGTAGCTATGAGTTATCAATGCTTGCTATGAGTGTAGCTATGAGTTATCAATGCTTGCTATGAGTGTAGCTATGAGTTATCAATGCTTGCTATGAGTGTAGCTATGAGTTATCAATGCTTGCTATGAGTGTAGCTATGAGTTATCAATGCTTGCTATGAGTGTAGCTATGAGTTATCAATGCTTCCTATGAGTGTAGCTATGAGTTATCAATGCTTGCTATGAGTGTAGCTATGAGTTATCAATGCTTGCTATGAGTGTAGCTATGAGTTATCAATGCTTGCTATGAGTGTAGCTATGAGTTATCAATGCTTCCTATGAGTGTAGCTATGAGTTATCAATGCTTGCTATGAGTGTTAGCTATGAGTTATCAATGCTTGCTATGAGTGTAGCTATGAGTTATCAATGCTTGCTATGAGTGTAGCGATGAGTTATCAATGCTTGCTATGAGTGTAGCGATGAGTTATCAATGCTTGCTATGAGTGTAGCTATGAGTTATCAATGCTTGCTATGAGTGTTGGCTATGCATTATCAATTGTTATCAATGCTTGCTATGAGCGTAGCTATGAGTTATCAATGTTTGCTATGAGTGCTGGCTATGTGTTATCAATTGTTATCAATGCTTGCTATGAGTGTAGCTATGAGTTGTCAATGCTTGCTATGAGTGTAGCTATGAGTTATCAATGCTTGCTATGAGTGTTGGCGATATGTTATCAATGCTTGCTTTTAGTGTTGGTTATGAGTTGTCACTGCTTGTGATGAGTGTTGGCTATGAGTTATCAATGCTTGCTATGAATGTTGGCTATGAGTTTCAGTGCTTGGCTGTGAGTGGTGGCTATGTCTTGCCTTGGATAAGCATGTTTATAAAACACCATATGCCAGCATTTCCTTTTGAAATCCTTTTTATCTCAGTGGGACCTAGTTAGATAAATAGGCCCAAAAAAGTCATTTCATTACTTTATTTTAAGGTGTGAAATCAGGGAGATCAGCAGGTTCATTCCAAAAAGACTTTATTTCTATCTATACTTCCAATCCTCATATTGTTTAATAGTAAAATCACCTTTTTAAAATTGGAAATCACAAAACTCGCAGGTACATTGCTGTTGAGCCCTGGTCCTCTTGAATTACCAGCACAACATTTTTTGCTTTCATGCCGTTGTCAAACCAGAGAATACTTACTCTGTCAGTCAGAAATGCAGCCAATTGTTGCTTGTTAGGCT
The DNA here is from genome assembly GCA_029718625.1 of Synaphobranchus kaupii. Classification (NCBI taxonomy): domain Eukaryota; kingdom Metazoa; phylum Chordata; class Actinopteri; order Anguilliformes; family Synaphobranchidae; genus Synaphobranchus; species Synaphobranchus kaupii. The sequence goes on from CM056394.1 coordinate 23,363,834, forward strand.
TACCTACTGTTTACCAGTTTACACATTGACCTGTTGCCAAATCTCAGGCCTATACTATACCATATGCCATCAGATGCAACTGTTTTACATTCATAAGTAAGGTATTCCCAACTGTTACTATATTTTCTTATTAATGTGCAATGAATTGTACTGCAGATTGAGATTACAGCATGCACCCCAAAATGGATCTGGAGCACCCGCATGCACCCCAAAACAGAATAGGAACACCAAACACGGACCCCAAAATAGATCAGGGCGATCTCCCAAATGTCCAAACGGGCACATCGCATTCTCATCTTCAGCTGTGAGGACTCCTATGGGCTCAGTAGCAGCCAGTGACACACGAGAATCACATGCATCAATGATAAAGGTCCTTTGAGCAGAGAGCCACGCCTGCGACGAAGAGCGAGAAACCGGTCGATAGGAAACAAACCCCCGTGCTCGGTTACAGCTCGCTCCTTCTTGGAAACGAGCCCTGAGGACTGACCGATTTGCCGGAACTCCTCGAACAACGGCGTCGTTGTTATGAATTATCAAATTACTGCGACGTGCTGGAGGTTAACCGTGGGCAACAAAGAGTTCACGGGGGAGACAAAGGCAGGGGAACTGAACACCGCGGGCCGCAACTGAACCCAAATTATGGAAGCAGTCACGGCACAAAAGACCGGGCACGCTACTGGAGGATACCCAGTGTTTAAATGCGTATTAGGGACAGGCTCCTGGAAATATAAATCTAGCGGTTGGGCCACTACTCTGCCTGTAATTACATTCACAGCGAGCACAGAGGGCGCATGAACCAGTGGGCAGCGCGTTTGTAATGCGATCGCTCTGACCGCGCAGTGATTCAGACGCCGTGGAAGTCTCGGATGCCTGATTTATCACGTGCTCATTAGTGCTGCTTCAGATCGTGATCGCGGACCTGCTGAGGGGCCAGTGTGGAAAAGGGTTCAGTGCAGTTAGAGACGGTTACTGCGAAAGAGGGGAGAGGGGACATACTGGACCCCCCGCCCCTCCCCGCTGGAGTAGATCTCACAGTTTGTTTCTGTTGCGCAGAGGCAGGTGGCAGTCATTCTTCTAGGGCTCTGCCTTCTAACGCTAAAATCACATAAGTGGGATCAGTTACTGAACTGCAGAAGATATTGCACTGCATTGGTATCTGTGTGTCTGGGGCTGTGCTACTTGGCTGCTTATCAGTACAGCGAAGCTCCTCACGGTCTGATATAGGATATGGAATATGGCAGCGCTGCCCATGACTGACGGCTCAGTGGTTTGTTGTAGAACTGCCCTTAAACTGATCTGGGAGGGAGGGCTTCGGTTACCAGCGTTATTCCTGTTTTGTGGTTTTATGGAATCGACTGCTGTCCCTCGAACTGTGCAGCTCAGCTGGTGAGCTGTAGAGAGCAGAGAGGTGCATGCTTCAGGAGAGAGATGCATGCTTCAGGTTCAGGATAGAGGCATGCTTCAGGAGAGAGAGGTGCATGCTTCAGGAGAGAGATGCATGCTTCAGGTTCAGGATAGAGGCATGCTTCAGGAGAGAGAGGTGCATGCTTCAGGAGAGAGATGCATGCTTCAGGTTCAGGATAGAGGCATGCTTCAGGAGAGAGAGGTGCATGCTTCAGGAGAGAGATGCATGCTTCAGGTTCAGGATAGAGGCATGCTTCAGGAGAGAGAGGTGCATGCTTCAGGAGGCGCATGCTTCAGGAGAGAAGCGTATGCTTCAGGAGAGAGAGGCGCATGCTTCAGGAGAGAGATGTGCATGCTTCAGGAGGTGCATGCTTCAGGAGAGAGAGACGCATGCTTCAGGATAGAGTAGAGCCTGCTTCAGGAGAGAAAAGTATCAGTTAACATTCTACTTTTAAAATCTCTTTTAAGTTCATACACTACATGGCCAAACGTATATGGACACTTGGCAACTAACATCTCATTGTCCTGGGAAGGCTGTCCACTAGATGTTGAAACATTGCTGTGTGGATTTGTTTCCATTCAGTCAGAAGAGCAGTAGTGAGGTCGGGCACTGATGTGGGGCTATTAGGCCTGGCTCGCAGTCGGCTTTCCAATTGATCCCAATGGTGTTTGATGGGGTTGAGGTCAGGGCTCTGTGCAGGCCAGTCAAGTTCTTCCATACCAATCTTGACAAACCATTTCTGTATGGACCTCTATTTGTGCACAGGGGCATTGTCATTCTGAACCGGGAAAGGGCCTTCTCCAAAATGTTGCCACAAAGTTGGAAACCCGGAATCGTCTAGAACGGGGGGTTCTCAAAGTTTTGGTGACTGAGGGCCAATTAATGGAGCCTGCATTGGATGGGGGGCTGGACAAGAAAAAAATACACTCATGAAATCTAAATTAAGTCCAAATCCAACTAACTTTAGCTCTCACAAAAATAGCAACACTGATCAAACAGGCTAGTAAGCTAGCTAGCAATTATACTGCAAATATTAATGACTTTAAGGGTTGTTTCTCCTGACTTTTTTCCCATTGAGTTCTATAGGAAAATGAGTCCGGAGAAATAACCCTTGCAGTGATCCATCCACATCTACTCCATATCTGGCAACAGAGTGATGGTTTGGGGCTCGTTTGATAGCTCAGACCCTTGATAACTTACAGCCATTTAGCCAGCCATGTGTTCCATACTGTACCAGTGTAATTTACAGCTGAATCTAGTCTCACCCCCCAATTTCCATAGAGATCCATTCAAATGCAGAGAGGTTATAGTATCTTTTGTAACAGTACCTGAAAATAAGATATCGACAGTTTTTTGATGTTGATGGTCACAGACTTCAGGAAGTAACAGCATGTAAAGGATATGCGACCAAATATGAAATATGATACTTTAAAAATATGTTAAAGCAAAGGGTATGAATACTTATGTAAATGAGAAATTTTAGTTTTTTATTTTTAATAAATTTGCAAAAATCTCAAAAAAACTTTTTTCACATTGTCATTATGGGGTGTTGTGTGTAGAATTTTGAGGGAAAAAATTAATTTAATCAATTTTGGAATAAGGCTGTAACAGAACAAAATGTGGAAAAAGTGAAGCGCTGTGAATACTTTCCGGATGCACTGTATGTCAACTGGCTGCAATGTATGGGATCTACAGGAGATTGATTGGTCCTCACCATTCAGAAGCCCCTCCTTCTCTCACACCATTTTGGGGGCTTGGTTTTGTTTCTTAAACATGAACAGAAGAGGGGGTAAAAACTGTCCTGTGAGACCAAAAATTCTTCAGCGGCGCTTTGAGTTGCCGTGACGGGGTCCACTCTGGGCTTAATCAGGGAAGCGCAAGGTCTGGCCAATCAAAGCTGCTCCGAGCTCGTTAACACGCGGAGGGCCAGAGGGGTCATTCTTCGCACGTCCTTAATGTTCTCTCATCCCGGCCTTCTCAAGGCCCGCCGCAGCACACCCCTCTGAACAGTCTTTATGAAGTCATCTTCTCCCATGTCACGGATCAGGAGGAAAAAAATTATCTGTTGAAGCGATCGGTTAATGGCGGTCTTAAAGCTTTTGCCGCGGGCCGCGGGTGTGCAGTTGATTCTTCTTCAGACGGTGACATCACACCGCGGCGAGTGCTTAATTAGCCTTCTTCAGGAGTAAGAGCTGTTCTGTCTGACCGCAGGAGCCCTGGGTTTGCAGGCCTGCTCCGTCTGCTCAGGTCACATGGTGTCCGTTTCAGAGACGAAACTACAGGTGCTGGGGTTTATGTGAGATGGGGTTGGGAGGCCGTATCCAGTCCTCCATCAAAAGCGTGGCATCCCTGACTTCCACTGCACTCTCCAGCGACTGAATTTCACCTTTTAAAATGTGTTTGAGATGATTTCCCCAGGAAATGAAACCCAGTGAGAGTGCTTGGTAGGCCGGACGTTCCAAGCCTCTTCGAAGCAGGTCAGAAAGGACCTCTGACCTGGTGCGTCCAACAACAAAAAAATACCGTCCCTTAGGTTGATTTTCAAACATGTAATGTTTTCCCTGAAAACGTGAAGTGTGAAAACGCAATCTGCCATTGATTTATAAATATAATTAATATTTACATTAATGAAGTGCGCTGTCTGGGACTATGGAAATGAACAGGGATCTCGTGAGTTGTAGTGCTGTGTAACATTTAGCCCAGTTGTGAAATTGCTCATGAAACAATCTGACACGATTTGTTATTTATGATGTTTACAGTGCAATTGACCTTGCATAGGGCAGTCAGTAACAACAGGGTAAACGGGTCGCTGATATGTTAAATTTGTTTTCCGCCACGGCTGGGTGTGAGCGGGAGGTTTGGAGCGATGAAGCCCCAGTGCGTCTCTCTCTCTCTCTCCTCCTGCACAGCACTGTTGCCTGTCACTCAAGGGGACCGTGAGACGGATATTCTCCTGATGGCTCGGTTCTGCTCCATTACCGAGGCTCGGTGCTTTTCGGCAGGGCCTCTCTGCCTCCGAGCTAAAGAAAACCCACACGCTTGTTTTTTAATGCGATCCGTCACACGCCCCGTTTTTCCCAAACCGACAAAGATTGTGTTATATGATTAATCACAGAATCACTACCCTGCATTGTTTCCCTTGGAGCTGGTGTTATTGTTGACAAAATCCTTCCCGCTGTTTTTTTTTTTTTTTGCTGCCCCGCAACGAGGAAACGAGATGACATTTTTCTATGAAATGCGCAAAACAACAAGGGATTATAAAGGGATCGTGTTATTAAAGCCACCCTGATTGGTAGTTGCATTTGCTCATTTACCAGTTTGGATGATCGGAGCCACACCCGCCGCGTCCGCGTCCTTTGTCTCAGAGCCGCTACTGTAAAATCACCATCGCAGACAGTGACAGCGCCGGCGGTTGTGTTTTGTTTGCGGTGGCATGTGCGGCTTTCATAACTGTGTAAACAGAGGGCCGTAATGGTAGTGTTATGGCTTCCTGGATATTCACAGCGGATGAAATGCACAGTGTCGCAGTGTGTCATTAACAAGCTGGAGATAGCAAGATAGGAACCTTCTTTTTCGGTGGCTTGTGTATAACATCTCACCAGCCACTTGTCTGCTATGTGACTAATGGCTTCAGGCTGAGAGAGCAAAAGGCAAAAAAATAAAAAAATAAAAACAACTTTCTTATTGTGAGGGAACACATATAATGGTTCTTTTATTTATTTATTTTTTACAGAATCTCTCAATTAAGAATAAATATAGCATAATACTGTGGAGTTATTATATTGCTTTAATTGTGTGTTTATGAAGGGGGAAAAAAACTGGGATTTATTTTTGAGTCTAATTACAGGGCAAAACTTTATTGAATCCATGACATTGTCTCACTGCCGTTTACTGTGTCTTTTAGTATGTGACTGGCTTCGCAGGTGGAGAGTATTGCCATGGTGATTCTGATGGTAACCCCCCCCCCTCTCCCCGGTCCCTAGGTTCGGCCTTCATGATGGTGAACACGTCCGACCGGTTCGCGGGGCAGCGGGCCCAGCTTCTCACCCCCCAGCTGAAGGAGAACGACACGCACTGCATCCTCTTCAAGTACTTGGTGTCGGGCCGGGAAGGGGCCAACCCGGGCCACCTCAACATCTACATCAAGGAGAACAACAGTCCGATGGGCATCCCGGTGTGGAACGCTTCCGGGCCCGCCACTCGAACCTGGGGTCAGATAGAGCTGGCCATCAGCACCTTCTGGCCAAACTTTTATCAGGTAAGACCCTCAGGACTCAAGCTTGAGTCTGCAGTGCTGACACAGCCAGAGGCTATAGAGTGTGTTCAGAGCCGCTAGGTTTGGCAAACGTCAATCAAAGCCCGTGTCTGTTTGCAGCTGGGAGTTAATTTAACTGGAGGGTCGCTGCTGAGCAGATTGTGACCCGAAAGTTGCGGAAAAAGACCACGGAACATTAACAAAGAAACAGGAAGGCTTAAAACAAGGCTAGCGCTGGTCATGTGAAACGGTGAGTGACAACCGTTGCCGTGCCCAGGTCTGGGGGGAGTACAGCCCCAGACATCCCCGTTAGTCTCCCGGTACAGCGGTAAGGCGCGGTTTACCGTCTTCTCAATGCACCCCCCTGCTCTTCCTCATACGTTTGGTTTTTGGAAACGCCTGTTCAGACATCCGCACCTGCCACACCCCGGTCTCTCAGCCTCCCGCGTCTCGGGGGGGGTGGGGGGGACCGAACGCGCCGCCTCTCGGTATCCTTCCAGGGAACGAGAAGAAAGGAGAGAAGGAAGGATTGGTCCCCCGTTGAACCGGTGTCTTACTTCATTATGCCTCTCTGCTTGAGACTGCGAAGAGCAGGAGGAGAGGAGGAGGAAGGATTTGTTCTCTGCCGTCGACGCCGCCGCCACCCACACTTACCTGAGGAACGATGGGATGAAAGACAGCGTTGCAGGAGTCCTTCTGTTTTAAAGAACTCTCACTGGTAATGAGAGGCGGCAAAATTAAGAGAGAGGAGCAGCGCGGAATGGGAGGTTATTAAGGGGGAAAATGCGGTTAGGTCGTCCGCCGCTCTGTGCCATGTGAACAGGTCTAAATTGGGTATTGCATACATAGCATTTTGTATTAATTTAATAGCATGTGTTTTTATTAGAATTATAAGTAATAAAATATAGTATAGTGTAAAATATATTCTATTTTATTCCAGGTTTTTGCATTGGTTATTTTGCGCACGCCTTCATACAGCTGGTCATAACTAACGGTAGAATCGCAACCCGTGATTAAACCTGTAGTCTTCTGAGAGGTTTCTCTCAGTTACATTACATTACATTACAGTCATTTAGCAGTAAAGCGACATACAATAAGAGCATACAGAAAGGTCATGGAAGTAACTACAGAACAGATAAGACAAAGCACATCCTTCACATAACATAGCAGCTATCCCTAGTAATGAACATTTAATGTAGTTCACAGTAAGCTGTGGGTAAATCAGTGATACTATAATTCTATTCTAAATGCTATGATAAACTATAACAAACAGTTAGACAAGAAAACGCAGGGAACAAGTACATTACATTACATTACATTCATTTAGCAGACGCTTTTATCCAAAGCGACATACAGTAAGTGCATACAGAGACATCATCAAGATCACTACAGAACAGACAAGACAAAGCACATCCTTCCCATAATGTAGCAGCTATCCCTAGTAATGAATATTGACTGTAGTTCACAGTAAGCTGTGGGTAAATCAGCAATACTACACTTCTATTCTAAATACTATTATAAACTATAATAAACAGACAGGAAAACACAGGGAACTAGTAAACACAGGGAACTGATATTCCTAGGTTAGGATATCAGTCAAGGTGGAGTCTGAAGAGGTGTGTCTTCAGGCCTCGATGGAATGCAGGCAGGGTTGGAGTAGAACGTAGGGGAATGGAAAGTTAATTCCACCACTGAGGAGCTAAGGTGGAAAAACTCAGCAGTCGAGACAAGCGAGAGCCTTTGACACAGAGGGGGGGAAGTGCCAGTCGCCCTGCTGTAGAAGAGCGAAGAGGTCGAGCAGGAACATAGTAATGGATTAAGTCCTGCAGGTAGGCGGGGCCTGTCCTATTGGCTGCAGTGTAGGCCAGGGTCAGAACTTTGAACCTGATCCTGGCTGCAACTGGCAGCCAGTGGAGTGACCTCAGCAGGGGGGTTACATGGGAAAATTTCGGGAGGTTGAACACAAGCCGGGCAGCTGCATTCTGGATCAGTTGAAGAGGCAGAATGGTGCAGGCCGGTAGGCTTGCGAGCAGGGAGTTGCAGTAGTCCAGGCGTGAGGTGACCATGGTCTGGACAAGAAGCTGGGTGGAGTAGGTGGTCAGGTACGGTCGAATCCTCCTGATGTTGTACAGGAGGAACCTGCAGGACCGTGCCGTTGCCCTGATGTGCTCTTTGAAGTCCAGCCGGTCGTCCAGGACCACCCCCAGGTTCCTTGCAGAGCGGGAGGCAGCCACCACGGTCCCGTCAACGGTGATGGAGAGGTCATGTAGTGGGGAGGTCTTGTACGGCATGAAGAGGAGCTCTGTCTTGTCAAGGTTGAGCTTCAGGTGATGGGTAGCCATCCACTCAGAGATGTCAGTCAGACAAGCAGATATCCTCTCCTTAACCTGTGGGGTAGAGGGAGGGAAAGAGAGGAAGAGTTGAGTATCATCAGCATAGCTATGGTATGAGAAGCCATGTGAATGAATTACTGAGCCAAGAGACTTAGTATACATAGAGAACAGCAGAGGACCCAGTACAGATCCCTGCGGGACTCCTGTAGACAGGGGATGGGGAGCAGAGACGGAACCCTTCCAGGAGACTTGGTAGGATCTATCAGTGAGATACGATACAAACCAAGAGAGGGCAGTTCCAGAAATGCCCATCTCAGCGAGTGTGGAGATCAGGAGTTTGTGGTTGACCATGTCGAATGCCGCAGACAGGTCAGACAAGTACCACGAGAAAAGGTCCTAGATTAGTATATAAGTCAAGGTAGAGTCTGAAGACGTGTGTCTTCAGGCCACGACGGAACGCAGGTAGTGTTGGAGTAGAACGTAGGGGAATGGGGTGTTCGTTCCACCACTGAGGAGCTAGGGTGGAAAAGCTCCGCAGTCGGGACGAGCGAGAGCCGTTGACTCGGAGGGGGGGAAGTGCGAGTCGCCCTGCTGTAGAAGAGCGAAGTGGTCGAGCAGGAACATAGTGCTGGATTAAATCCTGCGGGTCGGTGGGGCCTGTCCTATTGGCTGCAGTGTAGGCAGGTACAGTCGAATCCTCCTGATGTTGTACAGGAGGAACGTGCAGGACCGTGCCGTTGCCCTGATTTGCTCGTTGAAGTCCAGCTGGTCATCCAGGACCACCCCCAGGTTCCTTGCAGAGCGGGAGGCAGCCACCCAGTTCCCCAAACCAATCGCGTCTCCTCACTGCTGTCGTAGCAAGTTATGCTGCTCAACACTACACGTTGTATTCACTTTTTAACAAATGTTCTTTTGGGTATTTCTGAAATAAGACACTCTTTTCACAGAGATACTTAAGTTAATCTTTTTTCCCTTTGAATTGCACATGAAAGCTAAAATCATTATGCTGTAGTACAAGTCAGGAGGCTGTTGACGCAGGAGAATTTCTCAGCTAAGAAAATCATTGTTGATTTGTCTTTTTTCTACCTCAAAGCACGCCAGTTTCTTCCTAAATGTATTTTTTTTTCAAGGTTAACCCTTTGTTTTGGTCTTTGAACTCATCCTTTTATAAATTCTATTGATAATGAACCTTGTTCTAAACTTTGACGAAACAAAATTTTTTTCATTTCTTGAGACATTTTTGCTCGTTTAAGCTGTCAGAAGGAAATCATAATGGCATATAATTTTGCAATTTTTCCGACTGAAATTCATCATCAAATCTCGAAAGTGGATGAATCATAATCAGGAATGAAGTCATCCTCATTGTTTCTGAGGTAAAAGGACCTGACACAGTCCTTTTAGGGTTTCTCATTCAGGAACATTTTGTTTTTAAGGGTGTCATGACCACCTCTATTCCCTTGGAAACAGACCCATTTTATAATGAGCATATCATTAAAGTGATTCATAAAATTATAAGCCGATGGCAAAAAATAGCTCCGGTTCTTCAGGATACTGACGGAATATTACTAAAACTCTATGATCTGAAAGAGAATGCACATGGAATAAGCTGTAGTTAATAGGTTGTATTTTCATACTGCATTGATTAGAAATTATTTACCTGCACAGAAAAGGAATTTTTGCTATAGAATAAAAAACTTAAAAATACCGGTTTTGCTGTATGGAACCCATTTTTCAAATAAACTCAATGAATTTAATTAAGTTCTATATTCTCCATAAAATATTTAGCTTTATCCTTTTTCTCCTTAATTTGGAATGGGTTACTGTATAAAACTTGGCCAGTATGGATACTTTAATGAATGAGAATGTGAAAATGAGACATTTTTCTACACAAAATAGTTCCAAGGATAATTTGTGAAGATGGTGGTTGTGTTATTTAAATTACTCTCCTACCTACCCAATAGAAGCCGTAATCTTTGAAAGTATATCTAATTAGCAGTGTACAACTAATTATAGACGTATGTAATTGCACGGTATGTTAAGTGTTTGTCAAAATGAATCCACCTGGTACTTGGAGATTACTTTGTCTTCTAATTACAGTGTAGCTTTTTTCTGTCTCTTCAGATCTAAAATAAGGTACAGTATGTGTGATTGTGCTAATAACTTTACTGTCAGGTCATCCTTAAAAGTCTTTAACTGATTATACCAAATAAATGGGCACACTTAGTCTGTGGTAAACGGCAAACGGGGAAATGTGTTTCTGTTTCCTGATTTAATTTAGGTGATATATAATGTTGAAACAATATAATGTTGCGTTTAACATCAGCAATATAAGCAGTGAAGGGCCTCTGAACTTGTTGAGAGACATGATTTGTATGAACAAGAGTGAAGCATTGAAGCATAGCAGGAGAGCCTTCCACTATTAAATGGTTCCCGCACCTTTAGCCATACCTTCCTTTTTTATCATATAAAACTTTATGGACAGCCAAAGTTGTGACAAGACCCAATCCTGATAAATTACGTTACTAGGGACAGCTGCCTCCCATCAGACAGCGGGACCGCACGGACGGTTCACGTCAGCGGTGCCTTACACCAGTCTACCCAAACTTTGTGCTGGAGTTACCAAAATTTTCTGTGCTGGGGTGGGAGGAGCTGGGACCGCCCTGTGTTTGTGAAGGCAAGACCCCTGCCTGGAGAAGAAAAGGGAGGCCGCCTTTTAGCCAGTTTAAACCTGGCCTAAAAGGAGACACATTTTTCTTGGAAGTCAAACCAGTCGGAACTGATGTGTCTGATGTTTCTGTGTGTGGACCAGAGCTACGAATCCTGGGAATTATCCAACACAACTTTATTTAAGTGAGATTGTACACAAGCTCTCAAATGGAAGCCCAACTAATTTCCCAGGCTTTCTTGCTTGGGGATAGTAGGTTGCAGGTTTAAATCCTGCACGTGGTACTGCGGTTATAGCTTTTTGGAAGTTGCTTTGTCCGAGTAGCATCGGGAAGGGTTCAGTGACACAGTGTATGCTATCTGTGAAAATAAATGTCTGATGATCCCAAGTATCGTTGACACGTGTTACCATACCATACAGCTGAGGAAATGGTAACTGGATATTCTATCTTCAGATTAGGTTCAGTCCACTTGACTTTTCACATGAAAAACATGAATTTGGATGGTTTCACCATTATAATTAAGTGCCATTAACACATGTGACATGAAAGCTGAACTTGAGGTCTCCTTGACTCGAGTGGCCCCCTTGACCTCAGATAGCTCTCAAGTTGAGTACCCAGGGGCCTTGCACACTGCCCATCATGGTAACAAGGCCTCAGTTTCAGCAGAACATGGGAAATCCCAAAACCCCTGTGAGACAGGAAAAAGCGTAGAGTTGATTGGCCAGGAAGTTGGCCCTGTTTGGGCGATGGGCGCGTCTCCCTCCGGCACGAGAACCGGTCGACCTTCATCGCTCCTCTTCCTTTCTCTCCCGCAGATCGTGTTTGAAGTGGTGACCTCAGGACAACGAGGCCTGCTGGCCATCAAGGATGTGGTTCTCCAAGGCCATCAGTGCAGTAAGTCCTTCTCGTCCCGCATTAAGGGGCACCGACGGGCAGCGCGCCGAACGGCCGCGTCCTTAACCTGACACCTCATATCTCTCCGCCGCCGCGCAAATGGCTGGCCTTTCAAAGTGCCAGGAATCCACAATATTCCCCGGCGCGATATTTATAGGCGGAGAGCGAGGTGCAGATTTTACTGCCAAAAGCTCCTCCGTTAGATCTTCCTTTTGAAAAAGGCGGGAAATAAAAATAAATAAAGAAGGCTGAGGGGGGCTGCAACATGCATGTGAATATGCATGCCTTCCTCTGAATATTCATTCATTCAAATATTCATTCAGCTCAGATTTGTGTGTGTGTGTGTGTGTGTGTGTGTGTGTGTGCAGGCGCGCGTGTGCATGCGTTTGTGTGTATGTATGTGCATGTGAGATACATGTGTTAGTGTGCTTGTTTGCGTATGCCAGTGAATGTGAGTGTGTGTGCCTGTGTGTCTTTAACCAATGCTAATTTCCTTAAACATAATGAGCAGAACAGCATATCGTAGCATTGAGCGAACAAAAATCTCTCAGCAATGGATTGAGATCACCGTTGACTCCATGGTGTTCTCTGTTTACCTCTCGAACCCAGCCTCTGCTCTGTTGCTTGGCCACGCCTGCAGCATTTAATGCGGAACGGGGGCAACCTGAGTGAGCGATTGCATGCAGCAGAGCCAGGTGACGCATTCCCCATCGCATTCCTCGGCAAACTCGGAGGTCATTCACGTAAATACAAGCGCTAGTGCTGCATTCTGAAAACGCAAGTCCAGGAACCCGACCCGTCATCTGAAACGCCCCTCCAGTGTGCGCAGTGTGCGTATGAGTAAAAAGAACTACATCTGAAACGCCCCTCCAGTGTGCGCAGTGTGCGTATGAGTAAAAATAACTACATCTGAAACGCCCCTCCAGTGTGCGCAGTGCGCGTATGAGTAAAAAGAACTACATCTGAAATCCTGTCCCTGTGACTAAACAAGCTCAAATAGCCAGCCAAATCTGGTGTCAAATACATTTGAATATACATTTGAATCTTCACTCAAATGGCACTGTTGAAGTTGTGCTTTCAAATTTAGATTTTACTGATTATTGTTCAATCTTAATTTCCATTCCCAAATCTATCTATAAGCATACTGCATGGGACATCATCAGTAAATGCAAATTCAGTGGAAAAAGCTTCCAGCCCGAATGAGCAAATATCAAATTTTAAAATATGATGAAAGTAAAATCTCAGTTATGTTTATATAGTCAGATTAAAATGCAACTTTGTTTGACCTCCAGGTTTTGGTATTATAGCTGCTTAGGTATAATTCACAGTACAATTCACATACTCTTTACATAAAATATAATGTTTACAGTAGATATACTCTTTACCTTAAATATACTCCTTACAATAAATATACTCCTTGTAGTAAATATACTCTTTGCAGAAAATATAATGTTTACAGTAGATATACTCTTTATCTTAAATATACTCCTTACAATAAATATACTCCTTGCAGTAAATATACTCTTTACAGTAAATATAATGTTTACAGGATACTGTTTACATTAAACATACACTTCACAGTAGATATACTCTTTACAGTAAATATAATGTTTACAGGATACTGTTTACAGTAAACATACTCTTCACAGTAAATATAATGTTTACAGTAGATATACTCTTTACCTTAAATATACTCCTTACAATAAATATACTCCTTGCAGTAAATATACTCTTTACAGTAAATATAATGTTTACAGGGTACTGTTTACAGTAAACATACACTTCACAGTAGATATACTCTTTACAGTAAATATAATGTTTACAGGATACTGTTTACAGTAAACATACTCTTCACAGTAAATATAATGTTTACAGTAGATATACTCTTTACCTTAAATATACTCCTTACAATAAATATACTCCTTGCAGTAAATATACTCTTTACAGTAAATATAATGTTTACAGGATACTGTTTACAGTAAACATACGCTTCACAGTAGATATACTCTTTACAGTAAATATAATGTTTACAGGGTACTGTTTACAGTAAACATACGCTTCACAGTAGATATACTCTTTACAGTAAATATAATGTTTACAGGGTACTGTTTACAGTAAACATACTCTTCACAGTAAATATAATCTTTACAGTAAGAATGAACGAAATGATCGAATAAGACCCTCAGCGAAATGAGTGAATGAATTGTGAAGAATGGGCAGGTGACATGAGTATAAAGTGCTTCTCAAACTAACATAATTAAAAAAAAAAGATTAAAGACCAGGAAGAAGACTCATTAGATGGAGCCATGAAAGGAGCGTTAGAGTTTCCAGCCGCACAGCGCGGCACACAGGAGGCAGTCAGTCTGGGGTATCGAATCAAGGTCGCCGTGGCCTGCTTTTACTGAAGATGCACAAAGTAATTAAAAAAAACACGACTCGACGAGTTGATTAGCATGGACTTTCATCCTAAGCTGTGATCCCACCTTCCGTTATAAATGCATATTGACCCAGATTTCCTTCTCTTCCTTGCTGCTGGCTCGACGGCCAATTAGAGAGAACGCAAACAACTCGATGTATTCAGGACGTACACAGGGTAGCATTTTTTTTTTGTCGCTTTGGCTGACCACCATGGTACACTCGGAAAAAGAAGCAGTATTTTTTTTTTTAAATAATGATTTTCTGAGTAGTGCTGGGGCGAGAAACGGAAGGACTTGGGAGTTCAGTATTTCCAGACCTCCCTTGGCATTTTGCCGTTCTTTAGCCGCGAGGTTGAGCCTTTCTTCTGTATCCTGAAATTGTATTTCCAAGTTGAAATATTTCACAGAGGCTTATTGTGTTACCTTCTGACCTCTTTCTGCAGCTCTTCTAATTGAAAACACTGCCCAAAGAAGACTGGAAAGCCCGCGTATAGGGTCCATCTGCTGATTGAAGCTCGAGAGCTGTCCTTTGTGGCTCGAAAGACTCCTGAATATAACATTCTGCCAGGCAGGAATGGAGAATTTGATTTGTGAGATTGAAAAACGAAAGTCACTCTCTCGAGTTTTTGTTCCCGTGTGCAAGCAAAATGGCGAAAATTTAACTCCCGAAGCGACAGGAAGCAATCGTGGCACAGGCGATATTTGAGCGCGAGCTTCGACAGGGTTAAAATACACGGTGCACATTGTTTTAGGGGGTGTGGTAAATGACCTAACGGGTGTCCGAATATGTTGCCTCTTTGTTTGTCTCTCCCTTAAGTCTCCTGTTCGCCCAGCCAATCAGTAAGTGGACTTCCACAAAGCTCCCCAAAGCTGCAATTTGGGCAAAACCGGATCTGCCCAAATTGGGGAGGCACCCCCACCCTTGTGCGGGTATGAAGGGTGTGATTTGGCAGGGTACCCCCCCTCCCTCACCTGTCGCTCTACTAGATGACAGGACAGCAGGAGTTCAGCTCATCACATACTTTGGGTAATCCACACTGGGCTCAGAAATGGAGAGAATAAACGACCCCCCTAATAATTTTCATCTCAATTCAGACTGCAGTCTTACCGTTTCATAAATTCATAGCAGAAATAATACGGTCAACAAACTGTCAAAAATTAAACTGAACAATAGGCAGCTCAGCATTGAGTTTGGAAATGAATGACTAATTAAAAACTAATTAAAAAAGCCACGAGACGACCAAACTAAACTGTCACATGTTTGTGCATTATTCATCAAAAGATTGAATAGAACAGTGTGAGTGGTCTGAGGTAATAATATTTTTTTCCCGCCTGTTGTTTCGCAGTGAACACTCCACACTTCCTTCAGATAAAGGGCGTGGAGGTCAACGCTGGGCAAACGGCTACTTTCCACTGCACGGTCAATGGACACCACCGAGAGAACTTCAACCTGTGGTTACAGGTGAGTTCCACTACCTGTCCTTCACCACCACGCACGACCAACCAATCAAAACTGTTAATTTTATTTACTCTTCTAAGGAGGTGGTCTCTCCTTTTTTGGTGTTGCGGGGAGGGGGGCAGGGGGTGGTTGAATAGTCGTGAGTATATTTACAGTAACTGTGCATCTATATCTATGGGGTGATGAATGGAACTGACACCCCATTTGCACAATGCTTGCTGTTGTTGGCTGTCTTTTACCTTTTGAGATTACCATACTCGGGTGTAAAAACCTCCCTTGTCTGACTGTACACTCTGCTATAAAAGCACAGTTTGGGTAGCATGGTAGCTAATGTTAACACAACTACTTTATCCAGGGTGATTTACATAGCTAACACACCTACTTGATCCAGGGTTTTTTATAGAGTTTAGCTTAGGTTTCACTAAATTAAAAGAGTAGTTTCTGGAAGATATCTGACTTGTCAAATTTCAGTGAAGTTTGCCGCGTGTCGGTCGTGAGGTAGTTTCCTGTGTCGATATATATTTCTGGACTCGGATATCCCCGACTAAGAGAGCTGGACGGCCATGTCTGGTGATTTATGGCAAGATTCTGGACAAGAACGCTTCCGTGCACGAGATTATGTCCGTTTCGGATTCGCGCGCTGTAGCGTCCGCCCCGTAGCGTCCGCCCCGTAAACGCAGCCTTTCATGCAGCGTTTCCTTTCACACGCTTACCCATCTATACGACTGCATGCACACCGAAGTCAGCTGCCGGGTCAGGGTCAGCCGCCTCGCATGCGGGTCTCCTCTGCCTGTGCGCCGCTCCACGGCCGGGCCGGCCGTCGTCACGAGCGAGGAGCGAGGAGCGAGGTTCTGGGCGACATCGTTTGTCACTTTAACGAACGCGTCCTCATTAGCCGAGGCGATGAAACACAAACATTAAGCGGAGTCCCCCGGTGACGGTAATAAAGAAATATACGGGATGAAGGACTGTCCCCCATCTGCCCGCAGAGCCGTGTGACAGCTGTGCGAGACCTGGGGACGGCGCGCGGCAGAGCTCATAAACAGCCCTTACCTGCTGTTAGCCGGCGCCGCCGCGCCACGCTTCCGCGCTTCCGATAAAACGCACACGCATTTATATACGCCCGCAACCAGCGGTCACACACTCACGCATCTATACGTGCCCGTAACTAACAGACACACACACACACACACACGCATTTATATGCGCCCGTAACTAACAGACACACACACACACGCATTTATATGCGCCCGTAACTAACAGACACACACACACACACGCATTAATACGAGCCCACAAACAAAAAAAAAACAGAAACACACGCACACACACACGCGCGCACATTTATACACACCTGCAACTAACGGTCACACACTCATGCGTTTGTACTTGTCCGTAACCGACAAATACGCACACACGCACACACATACTGGCGCGCGCAAACACAGCAGGGGATTCCACTGTTTATCAATATGAGATTTTTAAAATTGTTGTGAAATTCAGATTCCGTTACTTTTGCTATAAATGGCCAATTTCCTGTTTTGGTTGTTAAGGGATTATTTGAGCTTCTTATTGCTGAAAATCTTCATTAGTATCAGCATGTTCCCCTGGTGATGGAGAGCCGCCTGGTATGCTGCTTCACTATAACAAACAAACCTCTGGAATTTCCTAATCAGCGTGTGCATGTGTGTGTGCGTGTGTGTGTGTGTGTGTGTGTGTGTGTGTGTGCATGTTTGCCTGTGTGTGCGTACATGTGTTTGTGTGTATTTGTGCGTGTGTGTGTGTGTGCGTGTGCGTGTGCTTGTTTTGTGCATATTTGCATGTGTGTTTGTGTGTGTATTTGTGTGCATATTTGCATGTATTTGTGTGTGTGCTTGTTTGTGTGCATATTTGTAAGAGTTTGTGTGTGCGTGTATGCGTGTGTGCGCGCACGTGCGTATGTGTGAATGTGTTTGTGATATGCAGTACAGTCCGTAAGTATTTTGAACAGTGACACGATTTTTGTTGTTTTGGCTCTGAACCCCAGCATATTGGATTTGCAAAGGAACGTGAATATGAGGTTAAAGGTCAGACTCTCAGCTTTAAATTTGAGGGTGTTTACATCCATACCGGGTGATCCGTGAGGGAATTACTGCCCTTTTTATACATAGTTCCCTCGAGCCTGTGAGTGTGATAAAAAGCAGGGAGGTTGTGGGTAATCTGGCGGTAGCTAGTCAAGGCTGCCGTGTAAATCCAGTCCCCTCTGAATCAGGGAATCGGCGGTCGGGAGGCCCCCATGAAAGCCACCAAACCCTGGAACAACAGGCGGTTCATCGGAACGTTCGACGTGGAGAACACGACCAAGGCCGACTCCGGCCACTACCGCTGCATCGTACACACGGGACGCGGCGTCGGCGTGTCCAACTACGCCCAGCTAACCATAAAACGTGAGTACAGCTCCTGTTAAAACCCCGTGGCGCCGTTTTAACTCTCAAAGTGGTCGCGCGAAGCGCGGAACGCACGGTCCGTTCTTTGTGCGACGTTAGTTGTGTGCTTTGCCGCGAGGCGTTGGCGATGCACGGTACAGCCTGCAGTGTGCATTTTATGGCCATTATTCTCGGCACTGTCTTTCTGCTGAAAGGCTGTCCTTGAATTAATAGCAATCTGACCCAAAGATGATAAAAGAAAAGCCTGTCGGTGTAACTGATATAGTTTTAAGGCCGCCTCGATGTCGGACCCTGACTTCGCCTCTCGTTTGCTGAGGATTTACGGTGCCAGTTAGGCCTAAATCTCCCAGCGCTCCATTTTCTCACAGCCTACAGACGGCAGCGATGGCCTTCCCTATCTCCGCTCCTCAATTTTCTCCACTGCGCTGTGAGCTGAATTTACGGCCCGGCCGCTTTCTCTGTCTCGGAGCCGCATGTGATTGAAAGGTTTAATCCCGGCGGCTCTGATAGAGGTCTGTCAATCATTGTGAAATAGCCCGATGCCGGCCGGCCCACCCGCCCGCCCAGATGTCTTTAACCCTTTTGGCTCTGAATCGCTTCAGGTTGTCTCGTCGAGATCTATGAAAGACATTTTACCCGGCAGAGCCTCAGCTTTCTCAGAAATTGACTCTTTCATGACGGCTTTTATGGGCCAGAACGGCCCGAAAAGCTTGAAGCCTGATGTTCATTGTAAAATCAGACGTTGCGGGACATCCAAATTCCTTTCAGGCTCCAATTAGATATACTGTTCATATTAATGATAATTGTAAGGTAAAGCACTGATCATTTTAAGATTACATTTTTAGGTTTCTGAGTAGGGGCTTGCTTCATCACCATCTCGCTGTCAGATTACGCATTATAATTTGAGATTAGCTTTAAGGAGGCTGTGAATTTCCAAAACTATAATTTGAAGGTGGCCTAATTCCCTTCATCCCAGTGAAATTGCCTGTTTTAGGTTTTTTTCATCTTAGCAATACGTTTTAATCTTTGCTGCAGGAGGAATGTAGTGCCTGCTTCGATCTTTAATTATGAGTTTCTTGTGTTAGGTATAGATGTGGCAGGGTTCGGTAGGTTTAGTGTAAGGTTATCGTGGTTATTGAGGTGGTTGTAGCCGTGAATTTACCCAGAATGCCGAGTGTTTGCTTCCAGCAGTGAGGCTATAGGTTAATAGGGGTGACCCCAACCCTTGCAGGGAGTTGTGTTCATGTGAATCACACACAGAAATGTCTATATCTTTATTTTTTATCATCGAGGGGCGTACATTTGCTGTATGTCTGCACAAAGTCTGCTGACTCTCAGTGTTAACCCTTTTGAGGATTTTCATTAGCACATCAAGACAGGTTGTGTTCAGGTAACACCTGCTGCCATTTTCGTCAAAGTGCCCCCCCCCCCCCCACCCCCCCAGGGTCATTCTGTATAATGCAACACCGTCACATGCAAGCTCTTCCAGTGATACCCGTTAAGATATTCTGGCTTTCCTCAAACTGGAGGAGAGAGAATGCCGGATCGACCAGGAGCATGGCTGCAGTTCCTCTGCCTGCCTTTCAGTGTGTTATGGGCAGCCACTTAAAAAAACACAGGGCTCTCCAGACCAAGGGCACTCTTCACCCCCCGCCCCCCCCCCCCGCAGGCATCGCAAACACAAGCACTCCTTCAGAGCCCAGGAAGGCTTTCAGATGATAATTACTCCCAGTCAAGACACCACCAGTGTTGCGTTGGGTTCCAGTCACCTGACGTCGCTCTGCGGGAGCTCTGTAGGGTGGCTGTGGTGGTGGTGGGGGTGAGATGGTTGGTGTTACCGTGTCACCGCTAATGAGAAAGCACAGCGAGTATCAAAGGGAAGGGGTCCGTCGCTCCTCTCCTCAAATCTGAAGCGGATCAGTTCTGGGCACGGAAAGCCCAATTAGCCGACGGGAAGGCATAACGAGGAGCCTTTGTGTCTTAACGGCAGGACACGCCGGATAGACTGGTGAGAAGGAAAGAGAGAACGGAGGTTTGTAGGAACGACAAAACTAAAAATAACCGGGGGTGAGGGCTGAGTAGCGTGGGGGGGAGGGGGGTGGGATGGGGTGAGGTGAGGCGTGGCCAGCAGGTGCAGCGGCGGGATAGGACACAGCTGTCCGCAAGTCTGTCCGGCCGCGAGGTCAGCCCGGCGGCGATAGGGTCGGCTCCATGGAAACAGCCGCGCAGTGACCCCCCGCTTCTGAATACAAACCGCGGCCGAACCGCCGCAAGCCTGCGCGGGCGCACGGCGTACCTCTGTGGTCGCCTGCCCGAGGAAGAAAAACGATAAACACCTTTACAGCGCGCGCACACCTTCCACGGAAATAAGCTTATCTGGCCCATTTCTCTGCTACGGGGATGTAGGCTGCGCATTTCAAAGGTTTTTTTTCCCTATCGCTTGTTGCCAAATGTTGTCATTTTTATCTTATTTTTTTCTCTCTCTCTTTGCTCCGTTATTCCCGTTGCGCGTGCGTCACCGACGCAAGACGCGGTTGCGCTGTTCGCCCAAGCTGTGATCTGCCGCTGTCAGCGTAATCGTGCATAATAGCAGCGGCGGTAATTAGCTTTAGCGCGTCGCGCGTCTGATGCCGGCGCAGGGCCCTGGATATAAACACAGCCATCCAGTCGAACAGTCGGGGTTGCTGAAGTCACAATGGGCAATCAGCGGCCGTTCAGAGGTGACGAGGCGCGACGTGTCACACGCTGTTCGATCGAATGCGGGCGGCCTTTGTGCCCGCGTCACGTCACGCATCGCCGGCCGCCGCCGGAGTGGAGGGGGATCGATCAACCGGCCCCAAAATCCGCGGAGGGGCTGGCTCTCCCCGCCGACAAAAGGGCCGGAAGGCGTGCCGCCGAATCGAAATGGCGGCCCCTCGCTCCGTCTGACAGGACTTCACGGGGTCCGCTTTTAAAACCTCTCGGCGCCGGCGAATTGAAACGCCGCTCTTGTCTGGGGCGGACGACCTGCATCGAACCTACTGCCCCGCCCAAGTAGAGGACGCGCGCAGTCGCCGAGGCTTACCGCGCGGGCGGGCAGACAGGACGGCCGCCTCGTCTGAGGAGAGCCCGGGATTAGGCGAGTTCGGGAGAGGCGATGTTTCATTGCGCGGGGAGGAATCCTGGGATTAGCCCCGGGTTTTTTTGGGGCCACGGGCCGGGGGTGGGGGCAGGACGGCCATCTGTAGGCTCTGCGACCTTCATCCAGAGCGAGGCTGCTGGGAGGAGACCTCCAGCTCAAAGGCGAACCCATTTATTTCCACACGGGCCTAATTAGCAGCCTTCAGGTGGCTAACAGCATTATTCTGTCATACTTGTGCTTTTAGCGTAATTCACTTAGCCATCTTCAAAAGGGGGGTGGGTAGGCCTTCACGATTGATGCAGGATTCTGCAGGAGGTTAACGTTCACTTTTTCACGTCCTTTTATGAAATTGACGAGCGCGGGGTCCGGGGTGGCAGGCAGTAACAAAGGACGCGAGGCGCCGAATGACCGCGGTCTTGTCGATTTATAAAAGTGACACGAGCCGTGAATTGTGTTTCACCCGCGCGGCTGAATGTCAGAATAAATACGATGAACAGTCTATCGCCACGGCGCTTATAGTCTCCCTGTATGGTTTAAATCAATATCCTTTCCCTTAAACGAGACCCAATAAAACTCCAAGGCTGTCAGGTTTATTTCTGTTCAGCCTTACTCTTGGTCTTAACCTCTTGATGTCATTACAAAGATAAGGTATTAATAGAAACCAATTAAAACAAACCTAGATGAACCTGCGAATAATCGTGACCAAGGAAGCTTACACGCACACAGACACACACGCACACTGTCTCTCTCACACACGCACACGCACACTGTCTCTCTCTCTCTCTCACACACACACACATGCACTGTCTCTCTCTCTCACACACTCGCACAGACACAAACGCTCACTGTCTCACACACACACACACACACACACACACTGTCTCTCCCTCTCACAGACACACACACACACACGCACACTGTCTCTCTCTCTCACACACACACATGCACTGTCTCTCTCTCTCACACACTCGCACAGACACAAACGCTCACTGTCTCTCTCTCACACACACACACACACACACACACACACACACACACACACACACACACACACACACACTGTCTCTCTCTCTCACACATGCACACTGTCTCTCACTCTCTCTCACACACAAACACACACACACACACACACACACACACTGTCTCTCCCTCTCACAGACACACACACACACACACACACACGCACACACGCGTCCGGAAGCTCAGGCTGTTATGTAGCCTCATATCTATTTGTTATAGCGGCTCATGTTATTTCCACCCCAACCCCCCCCCCCCCCACCCCCCCCCTCCCCCGCTCGAACACCCCGCTGCTTGTTTTTCCCGCTCTTTTGAAAGACAGCCTGAAGTGGCGGCTCAGGAAGGGACAGAGGAGAACAGGAAGGCGACAGTGTAGAAGGGAGACGAGCGTGTGCGCGGAATGAGATCATCTCCCGCCTTTGATTTCCCCGCAAACGACATCCCGCGGTAATTGCGGTCCAGGCACTCACAAGACAAAGAAGCGAGGCCCGCCGAAACAAACAGAAAAGATTGTTTACAGGCAGAACACAGGCGTGCGGGGAACGCGGAACGCTCTCCGATTTACATAACAGAGGGAAATTTGTTTTATTTGTACAATTTGGCTTAATTGATTTTTTAGCTGTAATGGGTCATTATCCCTCAGTTTTGTTTTGAGACAAAGGGCTGGATGTAGCAGCTTTTGATAAATGGGTCACGGGAGAAACGGAGCAAGGCCACGAGGCTGTGGATTAACAAACTCAAGGCCACTTCCAGTTGGGATGCTGCCAAAAATTAATTGGTTTTGCTCGAAACCTCTGACACATCCTCCACGACAGGGGTTTCCATCACAGGCAACCCACTCGCCTCTGCTCAGATTCAAGTCTTGCATATGAAGCTAAGGAATTAATTGGGAGAAAAAAATTTGACGTATCCCTACATTACGCCGGATGAAATGTGTGTTTTTACAGGCGCAAGTTAAATGGAGAAAATCCGAAACGGCCTTCCGTGGTTCACTTGGCGTAGACACGTTCAGGAATTCCAGCATTTGTCATTCGTGAATTTTGATAAACCATTACCGGATTAATTAGCTTTTTTATAGCAACAATAGACCAAGAAAAGTACAGTCCATTTGCTCTACACATTTCAATAAATTTGTAGCATAAATTAAGTTGCCCATGGGAAAATATTCATGCTTTTATGGTTTGTGTTGATTGGTGAGAAGCTCTTTTGTGTCTCATAAATGCTTAGTGGAAGTTTCTAACGGTCTCGAAATGTTTGGCAGAGCCCCCGGTCC
The DNA here is from genome assembly GCA_029718625.1 of Synaphobranchus kaupii. Classification (NCBI taxonomy): domain Eukaryota; kingdom Metazoa; phylum Chordata; class Actinopteri; order Anguilliformes; family Synaphobranchidae; genus Synaphobranchus; species Synaphobranchus kaupii. The sequence continues at coordinate 23,387,100 of CM056394.1, forward strand.
CGATCGCGCCCCCCCAGCTCAATTCAGTGGGCGCGACCTACCTCTGGATCCAGCTGAACGCCAACTCCATCAACGGGGACGGGCCTATCATTGAGCGGGAGGTGGAGTACCGCATGGTCTCTGGGCCCATGTATGACCTGCAGGCCGTGGACAAGACCACCCACAAGATCGGCCACCTGGACCCCGACACTGAGTACGAGATCAGCGTCCTGCTCACCCGCCCTCTGGAGGGAGGCACCGGGGCCCCGGGGCCCCCCCTCCGAGCCCGGACCAAGTGCGCTGGTGAGTCAGTCCCCCGAAAACACACACAAACGCATGTGCGCTCGCGCACACACAGAAACACGAGCACACACGCAAACACACGTACATACACACACACACAGCCGCATGTGCACGCAGACACACACACGCAGAAACGCACACGCAAACACACGTACACATGCACGCACACACACACACACACACACACACACACACACACACACACACAGCAACGCACACATAAACACACGTACACGTGCACATACACGCACACACAGACACACACACACACGCACACACATACGCATGTGTGCTCACACACACACAGAAACGCGCGCACACACGCAAACACACGTACGCGCGCACACGTACATACACACACACACACACACACACACACAGCCGCATGTGCACGCAGACACACACACGCAGAAACGCACACGCAAACACACGTACACATGCACGCACGCACACATACACACACACACACACACAGAGTAACCAGGTTTGTGTTTTATGATGCCAGGCTGCGGGAGAACATCAGATACCTGTTAGTTTCGCGTGCGCAGATTGTGACGGTTGAAATATTATCCTTGCTCTTTGTGATTTCAGCACATATATTGTCTTTAATAAGGGGATGTTGTGCAGGCGGTCAGTCGGTACCTACCTTAATGAGACCGTTTCCTCTCCGTACCTTTAGCCCGGGGTCATACTTTCTCCTACCGCCGTGTCAGACGTGAAGGATGTGGCGGTGAGCCAGGCCCGTCTGATCGCTCACAAGTGAAAGGGAACCTATCTGTAAAGGGAAGATGTGTCTGTGTCTGGAGGGGCTCAGATGGATGTTGCACCGTGTTTGTAATTGTGCACACTCCTGCCCTGACCTACCGGGGACGGATCCTGCTTTCTCATTACGGTGTGTGTGTGTGTGTGTGTGTGTGTGTGTGTGTGTGTGTGTGTGTGTGTGTGTGTGTGTGTTTGTGTGTGTTTGTGGGGGGGGGGTTTGACACGGACTGATGGAGATGCCAATCCAGCCTCAGGGATGTCTCCGTGCAGGGGGAGCTGGTTGGAGAGGAGAGACACCCCCCCCCCCAGCCCCCCGTCCTCGGGAGATTGATGTGGCCGTCTCAGAAAGACATGCTGGCGATATTGTTTGAGCACACAGATCCTTAGCAGTGGGCCAGCGCTGTGCTGTTTGTTACTGATCAAAGGCGACTCACCATGCAAGCTTTCCTTTCCTCCCTGCTCAGTACAGTATTCAGCATGAAAGCCGGCGCTATGGATCCATTCCAACTCAGACCCTACAGTACATTTAGCCATAAGAGGAAAAGAACATAAGTGCTATATATTGTACCATACAAACAGCACTAAGAAAAACGCATGTCACAAATGGAACTGCTGGAAGGAAGGCCTCTGCTTTGAATCCGGTGAATTTCCCTGGGGTAAACCGCGTGGTTACGGGCCCCAAGATTTAAAATCCAGCAGCAATCAACGCTGCATTGTTGGGGAAAGTGAGGTAACCTTGAAATTGAACTATTTCCTTTCCAGCCTGAGTGTTTTTAAATTGCTTTACACGTCTGTAGGCTTTTTTCAAGGCTTGCCTTGCATGCCTTCCTGTCTTTGCTGAACATGGCACATCTCACTTAGTCAGACCATCACAAACAATCTTGTTTACAATGTAAACTCAGACCCTTCCTGTTGGTGAATAATCCAGGATTTTGTAGACGAGTAACTATTACCCAGGAAGTTATCTATCCAAGAGATTAGCTACCCAAGAGAGTAGATACCTAAGCAAGTACCTACCTAAGAGAGTAACTACCCAAGAGAGTAACTACTCAAGAGCTCAACTACCCAAGATAACTACCCAAGCTAGTAACTAGCCAAGATAATAACTACCCAAGAGGTATATAATAACTACCCAAGTCTTTCAGCTTCCTGTTGCCTGAGAAAGTGGATGGTAACATATTAAGAGTAGAATGTCAAGAAATGTGTCAGTTATAGCTTTGCCTATAAAACCTATTTTTTCAGAACTGCTGGTAAAATGCATTAGTTTGATGTTGTTTACCACAGAAATTCCATCAATTCTCTCTAAGTGCTTAAAGAGCACACCTAACATTAGGAAGTGGATGTGTTCTCTTTAGGGGGTAATGCATCTTGCTAATGGCGCTTAGAGACATCGGTGTTATTAGCAGTCAAGTGAAGCGGCTGTCATCCAGAGAGCATGCCCCCGGACCCTCAGGCTGCAGAAAAGTGTCAGGTAATTATCAGAGCAATTAAACAGGTGTGCAGCTCTTCTTTAAAGATGACTGTGGTTATTAGTCCCCAGCCAGCGCCGGCGGAAAAAACACCTTTGCCACGTTGCGCTGTCTTAATTGTGTCGCCGTTAGCCTTTCTGCATCTTACGAAAGCGATGGGAGGAGCTTCACACTACCGCCACCACTGAAACTCCACCACCCAAAGTGAGAATAACAATAATAATAATAACGCCTTGCATTTATATAGCGCCTTTCTCACCAACCGGTGACTCAAAGCGCTTTACAATGATGAGTGGGGAAACTCGCCTCGACCACCACCAAGAACGCTGGGATTACTTGCTTGCCGCCCTCTCCTCCCTCCACCTTTGACTCCACCTGCGCTGTTCAGATGTTTTATCTGCGGTCACCTGCTCAGCGCGTCTGCCAAACCGCCCGTTCATGGTAATGAATAATGACTCTGGGAACCGTAGCGCGCTGTCTGTTTATTTAATAGCCATGCTATCAAAGAGCAGTATTTAATATAGACGATAGCAGCTGTAATCATGGATCAGCCCCTCATTGCAACACTCATGAAAATGTTAATTGCAGGTGTAGAGACATCTGTAATTACACCCACCCCCACGCAGGCTAATATTTGCGTGCGGCAGTTATATCTAATTACACGAGCGCTCTCAGGGTTTTTTGCGCCGCGGCTCGGCGTTCATCAGCCATGCAGCTGCTCTGGCCCGCCTGCTCTCTGGCGGCAGGAGGGAAGGAACGGTCATTGTTGCGTTTCGTTCCCCCGGCGGCGCCCGTCCTGTCCCTGCTGACAGAATCCCTGCTGCGAAAGGTTTTAAATTTGACAAGAGCACAACGGCACGGCCTGGTTAGTTTCCCTCCGCACCTGCTTTCCCTCTCTACCAGTGGAAAAAGTCATTAACCATCCATATTGTGTGATTTAAGTGTACACTGCCTGGCCAAAAAAAAAAGTTGCGCACTCTAATATTTCGTTGGACCGCCTTTAGCTTTGATTACGGCGCGCATTTCGTCGTGGCATTGTTTCGACAACCTTATGCAACGTCACAACATTTATTTCTGTCCAGAGTTGCATAAATCTTTGGCCGAGATCTTGTATTGATGACGGGAGAGTCGAACCAATCCGTAAAGTCTTCTCCAGCACATCCCAAAGACTTTCAATGGGGTTAAGGTCAGGACTCTGGTGGCCAGTTCACGTGTGAAAATGATTCCTCATGCTCCCTGAACCACTCTTTCACAATTTGAGCCCGATGAATCTTGGCATTGTCGTCCTGGAGTATGCCCATTGATTAACCTGGTCATTCAGTACATTCAGGTACTCAGCTGACTTCATTTTATTGCTGCATAACGTTGCTGAGCCTAGACCTGACCAATTGAAGCAACCCCAGATCATGACACTGCCTCCAGAGGCTTGTACAGTGGGCACTATGCATGACGCGTGCAACTTTTTTTTTGGCCAGGCAATGTATAATGGGACACATTGTTCATGGTGGAAAAGCCAACTACAGCATCATTCACACATTTCAATGTAAATGCCCCTAAAACATCGAACATGTATGACTGTAAAATAGAGTGAAGAAAAAAATGATCTTTTCTCAAATGCTGCATTTTGCTGTACTTCTCATGCTAAGGTTCGTGCTTGCGTTTGGCTTTGTTGTGTAAAAGGAGTGTAAGACATAAATTTGAGATGGACAAAAAACTGTTCCCAAAAGAGGAAGAAACAGAATAAATCCACTCATACCAAGGCAAAACTTGGTATGAGATACCAGATCCTGGGGCCCATCCACACACTGGAACAGTGCCTTAACATATACCAGACCGTGGGGCCCATCCACACACTGGAACAGTGCCTTAACAGATACCAGATCCTGGGGCCCATCCACACACTGGAACAGTGCCTTAACAGATACCAGACCGTGGGGCCCATCCACACACGGCAACAGTGCCTTAACAGATACCAGACCATGGGGCCCATCCACACACTGGAATAATGCCTTAACAGATACCAGACTGTGGGGCCCATCCACACATTGGAACAGTGTCTTAACAGATACCACATGTTGGGACCCATCAACAAACTGGAACGGTGCCTTATCAGATACCAGAGCGTGGTGCCCATCCACACACTGGAACAGTCCCTTAATAGATACCAGACCGTGGGGCCCATCCACACACTGCAACAGTGCCTTAACAGATACCAGATCCTGGGGCCCATCCACACACTGGAACAGTGCCTTAACAGATACCAGACCGTGGGGCCCATCCACACACGGCAACAGTGCCTTAACAGATACCAGACCATGGGGCCCATCCACACACTGGAATAATGCCTTAACAGATACCAGACTGTGGGGCCCATCCACACATTGGAACAGTGTCTTAACAGATACCACATGTTGGGACCCATCAACAAACTGGAACGGTGCCTTATCAGATACCAGACCGTGGTGCCCATCCACACACTGGAACAGTCCCTTAATAGATACCAGACCTGTCCTCCTGATTAAAATGAGCTCTGAGCCAAATCTCTACCTGTAGTGAAAGCAAAGATATAACCCCAATGTACTGAGCATGTTTTACTGTGGACTACAAAGGCCAGGGGCTTACGGTTTATGGGCGGGTGTCAGGCACCGCCAGTCACAGGCTGCCACTCCTATGGAATACAAACTAAGGGGCTGGGCATTGCTACTAATCATGCCTGAAAGCCGTTCTTTGAGAGAGGCTAACGTCACTCGCTGGGAAGCTAGCCACTAATGTTACAGTTCTACTGAAAAAATGTCACCACCATTAGCTGGAGTTTCTGGAGAAAAACTGGGGAAATACAGCCATTTGTTAAGTTTTATTTAGGAAAACAGCCCTTAATTTATCTACAAACCCCAATTCCAAAAGAGTTGGGACAGTATGTAAAATGCACATAAAAGCAGAAAGCAGTGATTTGTAAAATTTCTTTTACATATATTTAATTGAAAACAGTACAAAGAAAATATATTTAATGTTTTACCTTATCAACTTTATTTATTTTTGTAAGTATACACTAATTCCGTATTTGATGCCTGCAACACGTTCCAAAAAAGTTGGGACGGGGGCAAAAAAAAAGACTGGGAAGTTCAAAGAACACCTGTTTGGATCATTCCAGAGGTAAATAGGTGATGCTAATATATTAATTTAGTATAAAAGGACATCAAAAGACTCTTGCTATCTTATTTTCAGGTACTCAAACGATACTGCATTTGAATGGATCTCTATGGGAATTGGGGGGTGGGACTAGATTAAGCGGTAAATTACACGGGTATAGTATGGAACCCATGGTTAACTGAATGGCTGTAAGTCACCAAGGGTCTGCGGTGTCAAACAAGCCTCAAACCATGACTCTGCTGCCAGATATGCAGGAGATATAGTGGATCACTTGAAGGGTTGTTTCTCCTAACTCATATTCCTATTGAACTCTATGGAAAAATAAGTCAGGAGAAACAACCATCCACACCCGAAACAGTGCCGTATCATGATACCAGGCCACAGGGCCCATCCACACCCGAAACAGTGCCTTATCATGATACCAGGCCACGGGGCCCATCCACACCCAAAACAGCACCTTAACACCCAGCAGTTTTAATGCCTTTGACCTTCGTTGGAAAGTCATGTTCCTGTGACAGGTTACAGGTGTAGCAGTTTTAGGTTTACTGCAGACCTTCCTGAACTTTGGACTTCAGTGGCTGTTTACCTACAATAAGGAGCCTCTGTTAACCAGCCGTCCTTCTGTGTGGTCTGCTTCATGAATGCCAGCGGCCGTATATGCACCTCGCAAGCCCCTTCCAGCCTCTCGGTACGGTGCTGCTAAGACTGCTCTCAGATTTTCCACTTAAAGTCTTCATCGCCGAGAGTTATGAGCCAAAAGCCCCTCTGCGCCGGGTACAGATTTGTAAGCCACGCGGACACGGCCGCCGCTCATTACGCAATGACACAGGGGTGACTCTCTGTCTGCAGATTCAATGAAGGCTTCACGTCTCCCCGACTCGAGTCGCATTGAATTATCAGAGCGTTCGGTCCCCTTTTTACTTTCGCTGAGAGGGAGCAGAATAAATTGAGCGTGGCGCAGCACCGGAAGGTTATCTGAGTATTGCAATAAACTATTTTTCTTGCGGAGTTTCGAAAAGCGGCGCATTGTGCTCTTCCCAAGGACATTGCTGTAAGAAACGGTTGTTGTGCAGGAGCCTCTCGGCTTATTTACTCTCCTTCTTCGCGGTTTTCGTCACTTTTAGTTTTCCTTCCCCGTACCCTAGTGTCCCTGCGCTCGGTGAATAACGCAATATCAGAGCTGTTGTCCTCAGTCTATACCCTGCTGACGTAAGCTCGGAAAGGAAGGCTTTCTGCTTTTTGTTTTCAGAAAGGTTGAAGTGACATCTTGTTGTGCTGCTTTCCATTTTGGAATTTAATTCAGGAGGATGTTCCTCTTCTGTCTGTTATATTTGTGTCAAAGCTATTCTCTCATGCATAATTTTTACACACATAACACATGGTTGGCTAAATGGCTGTAAGTCAGCAAGGGTCTGACGTATCAAACAACCCTTAAACCATCACTCTTCTGCCAGAAATACAGTAGATATGGATGGATAACTTGAAGGGTTTCTTTTCCTGACTTATTTTTCGATAGAGTTCAATAGGAAAATTTTTCAGGAGAAACAATCCTTAAAGTGATCCATCCATATTTATTGCATATCTGGCAGCAGAGTGATGGTTTGAGGCGCGTTTGATACCTCAGACCCTTGATGACTTACAGCCATTTTACCAACCATGTATTCCATACTGTTCCAGCATTATTTAGAGCTAAATCTAGTCCCAAACAAGCCTCAAACCATCACTCTGCTGCCAGATATGCAGTAGATATGGATGGATCACTTTAAGGATTGTTTCTCCTGACAAATTAGCCTATTTAACTCTATGGAAAAATAAGTCAGGAGAAGAAACCCTTCAAGTTATCCATCCATATCTACTGTATTTCTGGCATCAGAGTGATGGTTTATGGCTTGTTTAATATGTCAGACCCTTGATGACTTACAGCCATTTAGCCAACCATGTGTTCCATACTGTTCCAGTGTAATTTACAGCTAAATCTAGTCCCACCCCCCAATTCTCATAGAGATCCATTCAAATGCAGAGACGTTATAGTATCCCTTGTAAGAGTACCAGAAAATAAGATATCAAGAGTCTTTTGATGTTGTTGGGTCACAGACATCAGGAAGTCATGGCATGCAAAGGATATGCAACCAAATATTAAAAATGATTACTTTATTCTATATATAAATGCAGGGGTGCCAATAATTGTGGCACACGTGGTTTTGTTAAAAATAATTATTTCTTGATGAGGGATTTTTTTTTTTCTCATAATAAATTTACTTCAATTAAAGGTTGGATTTTTCTCTTTTTTTTTAGTGTGCGAGAAGCTAATTCACCAAACGGTGAATTTTTTATAACCCTTTTTACTCATCTTTACCAGGTGTGCCAATAATAGTGGAGGGCACTTTATATATATATATATATATATATATATATATATATATATATATAATGTATTATGCTTACTTTACATGCCTACATTTTTTGGGAAAAATAGTTGAACCTGTATATAAGGCTCAGTGCAGGCTTCTCCAGTACAATCCCCACGGGTACCAGCAATGTGCAACCCTCTGGTTAATACCAGTGCTGACAGGAAAGTTTTGAAAAGTAAAGCTGAATACACAGTGTAACCCAGATTAGGGTTATTTCTTTAATCACATGGCCATATCTTCCTGTATGCTTAAAGCAGATAGAATACTCTGAAGAAATCCTTCGTAATAACAGCACTCGGCTCAATTTATGGTCTCCAATCAGTTACTTTGTGAATATTTGTGCTGATAAAGACCCATTTCCCCCCAAAGTAATTATTCTTGGGGGGGGGGGGGCAGGGAGTCGGAATATTCTATCGCTGGGGAACAGAATTTGTGAGTATTGGGTGCAGAGGAGAAAGGTGTATTTTTGTTTATTTTTCTGGGCCTGGTGAGTTTTTCCGAGAGGAAAATTGACTGCTGCCTGTTTCTGTTCAAACACCTCCTCGGTGCCTGTACCAGAGAGGTTGCTGGTCTTCGGCTTCAGATCACACTTTATCAAGGGGAATAAGCCTAACACTATAGTCATTCACTTCAGAATTTAATAATAAACCATAAATGGGGTGGCAGTTACTTAGATTTTGTTATCACAAAAGACACCCTTTTCGACACATCTGTGCGTCCCTCACCTCTATTCTTATTTATTTTTCATTTTCTACTTTTCTCAAACTCCAGACTAGTCTCTCCCAGTAGAGATTTTACCTCTCCTTTCTGTGTGTGCTTGTACTTCATAGAAGAACCGCGCACTCTAATATGTGACTGATGGTTGGTTCCTGAATAACCTCTGTATAAATTGATAATTATTTCATTATTAATTCATTATGAATTCATAATTATTAAATTAATCACAAAGGTTTGCCAGGTTTGGTTAATTTAATGAAATAATTGTCAGTCAAAATTATGGACTGATATCAAACGGAATATATCCACCCCATCTTTTTTTGTCCACGTCCCAGGTCTATAAAGTTACGCTTTATATTTCCGACGTTGTTAAAATGCTGCATGAATTCATAAAGGCCTTTGTGAGAAGAGCTTGAAATTTCTAAGTTAATAATAGAGGAAGTGTGTGACCTCGGTGCAGTCTGAGGAACGTTCTGCGTTAGAAGAGGATTCCCTCCTCCCCTGCAGGACGACCATCGCTAAGGCGGAGGGGGGAGAGAGAGAGAGAGAGCTGCCCTGGCTGGGGATGAGATATGAAATCCAGGACGTCCTCTGTTTTAATCTGGGCTCAGAGAGGGCCCGGCTCTGGCCCACAGGCACGTCCCCCCTCCTCACCCCCCCTCCCACCCCCCCTCCCCAGCCCTCCCTGCAGGCAAATTAAACCTTGATCCCGTTGGAAATGGAATCCTAAATCTCACATAGGCCCAACTCGGAACAAAACATAATGTCCGGAAAGTCACCTTGGAAAAGGCAGTCTTTCTTTTTCGGTGGGGGAGTGGGGAAAGGCCGATAAAAGGCCGGGAGAAATCTCTTCTTTCTGTCTCTCAGTCCGAGCGCGGTTCACACCCTCTCACCGGCGGCTCTTCCGCCGGCGAGGCGGGCCGGGCGCACGCACGCACACCCCTCCCGAGGCCCGTGTCGAGCACGGCGCTTCCTGTCATCCTCCCGTTGTCTTCACAGACACCCTTGTCGAACGCACATTTGTGCGTGTAATCCGCTAGCGCTCCCCTGCTGAACGGCTGAACGGCAGATTTGAATATGCAGGCTTGCGGCGGGGAGGCCCGCGCGCACCTTTCCGCCTGTCTGCACCCGCGCGCTCGGAGCGCTGCGCGGCCGCGCCTTCCCCGGAGGCGTCGCGGAAATGTGCCGCGTGCTTCGCGAGAAGGTGACTGGCCGCGGTCGCGCGGGCTTTTTGCCGCGCGGGAGCCGGCCGGCCGGCGCCTCCTCTCACGTTGGCAGACTCTTCCATAGAGGACCTTTCACTGGGAGGTTAGACCGGGCTACTTCTCATCACCAGAGAGGGTGTTATTTCGATGACTGTGGAAGAGGCGAGACGTCCCTTCGCTTTTTTACGAGGCGATAGTCATAGAGGTTTGACACGCACGCGCGATATTACCGCCGGCATTAGGGAAGACAGCATGCTGTAGATTACCTTGCCGTGATTTGACGGGGCTCTTGTCCTGTTTCATATTTTAAAAACAGAAAACCCCTGGGCATGAGCACGCGAGCGTTCAGTCCTTTGGCAAGATAAGCCTCGCTAAACCAGAGATAAGACACTTCACGCTATGAAGCTGCAATGACTACTGACTTCCAACGTGTCGTTTGCAGGATCATATATCCTGCAGGAAATCGCACAAGAATCATAAATACAACACTGCACTTTGAACAGTGCATTGAGATTTGTATGCCGGTAAACCTCACGAACTGCATCTTTATCTCGCGGGTGAAACACAAACATTCAAGAACAGTTTCTTTGCGCGAATGCGGGAAATCCAGCCGAGGAATTAAGCCCACTGCCCGCCGCAGTTTTGTCTGCCGTGAGCCGAGAACACCCTCTGCCATTTGTGTTAGGGATGCAGCCTCTCAGCTGTGTAATGGGGTGTCAGAACGTTTTGTTTTGACACGTGTGGCGTTTTTCTTTTTCCCCGAAAACTCCATATCATAGGTGCAGCCATAGTGTAGGGAAAGAGCGTCGCTATTCATACCAGTAAGAGTCAAAACAGACTTACGCTAACGATTAGGGGAACACCACAGTGGCTGTGCTTCTACATTTGTGGTGTTAGATTTTATAGTGTGATATTTGTGAAATATAATGCCTTCTGTATCATTTTTGCGGCCGTTTATGTTTTGTAGGGATAATTCCTGAAATGTTCATGTTGTCCCGATTTTCAGCTGTGGACAGCAATGATAACCACCATTACATTGCATTAGCAATGGGTTTAGCGAGCTCTCTCTTACATTCCGCTCTCAATGCGCTAACACTTTCTCTGGGTCGCCTTTCTCAGATGTCTAGCATTTGTGACCTTCTTGTTGTGCGGGAAGTTACACCGCACACCAAACTATCGAAGGGTGGATCTAGAGTGGTTTTGGAGAGCGTCAGTGAATAGACCTAATGCAGCGCTGTTTTGGTACATTTATGTGGGCCTGCTCCATAGACAGAGAGCCTTTGTTATACATACAGAAATAGGAGGCTAGGGAAAGGGACGGTACTTTTGTCCCATGGGGGCGGGTTTAAATTAGTACGGTAAGCTGTTCATTTCATTTGGAGGGAGAAAAAAAAAAATATATACATTTTATTGTTCTGCTCCAAGCATTTTCCCTCCCTGAATGCAATCGGAGTTTGGTTTTTGAGGAATCCCAAGCTTTTCAGGTTGAAATATAATTTCTATGGTAATTTCTTTCTCTTTGTAAACTCGTTGGTTTGTTGGAAAAGGCAGTGGAATTTCCCATTCTTGTTCCAATGTAATTTCCTTCTCATTCCTGTGTATGTGTATATGTGTGTGTGTGTGTGTTACACAATAGCTGTTATTCCTTTTTAAATGGCAGCTGGAAAACTCATCTTCTAGAATATGGTGGAATTTTAAGCATTATTTATCCTCACAAAAAGCCAATCCAAAAGGAGCGCTTGTGACAAACGTACTCACGCAAAGTGTGATGGGTTTTTAGCACAGGTCGATGCATACAGCTTCTGTGCTGTGTAGGCAGCATTCTTTCCAAATCACCTGTCTTTTGAATGGCACCCAAGAGGCTTTTATGAGAGAATACTACCCAGGGAAAACCTTGAGTTGATGTACCGGGCAATTATAAATCAGCCTTTTAACAACCATTTCATTGGAAGTGGTATGTCGTATAGTTTCCCTTGGGTGTCCAGTTATAAAGGACTGAAGAACAGTCAAAAATGTGCCTTACAATATACGTATCATATCAAGAACGGAAGTAGTCAGTTAGAGGTATATCAATATCATTGTCGTCGTCTTTTTATTCTTCTTAGACATTATTTATACTTTGTAGACATAATTCTTATCATGGTTATTATTTGTTTATTTTTATTTCGATTTAGTTTTTTTCTTCAAATTATGTAAAGTGGCGGAGCATAACGTTTATCAGTTACCGTGGGAAGTATCGTTAACGTAGTTTGTGAAGCGGTCAGTCGGATGCGGGGAAGGAGTGGCGGCGGGCCATGTGTGTCTGCAGACTTGTGCGTGAGCCTGCGTCGGTTCGCTGCTGAGAGAGGAGAGGCCATTCAGCCGGGAGCGCAGGCCTTCCGGGAACGTGTGCTTAAATCAGGCTCTGTTTCAGCTGTTAGCGGCGACAAATTTTAATTGAATTTCGGCCATTCATTATACATGAGGATCCATTAATAAGATAAACCTGCCTTTTTATCCGCAAAGTAGGGCATTACTCTCGAGCTCCCTGAACTGACTGCACCGCAAACCGCCCCAGGCGCCGAAGCCGGTAAGACAAAGAGTGATGGTACCAGAGGTCTCGAATCAGTCTGCGTACTAGGTGCTTACTCTCCCAGTGTGCTGTCGTTTAAAAAAAAAAAAATTGGGCCGTTTGGCACTTATAAGAAAGATTCATCCATTTAGTCTGATGGAGGATGAGAATTCCTCTGCAGGAGGCCAAACTCAGGGTCAGTGAAGCACATTTCCCAGGGATCCCTGGGAAAAAAACAACAACTTTTTTTTAGACTCTATTAGCGTGCGTATTTATGTGAGGAAATGTCTCCCGTTTGGTGATGTGATGTTTCCATCAGTTGCATTTGAAAGAATGCCTGTGGGGCCAGTCAGCACTGGTTGAGTCACAAAGGAATCCTCGTGCATGAGGCAGGACAGGACAATGGGAGCCCTTCTGAACACGTGAATTAGGAAGGCTGAATTGTACATCCCGGCTCGACAGTTCAATTGTCGCAGATGTTTAATTAATTTTTTAGCAAATTGTGATATTTAACTGTAATCAGATCAGCCTGGTAATTCTGGACAGTAATACAAGTTGTATCAACCTGGGTGTGTATTTTGCATGCGTGTGTGTGTCTGTGTATGTGCGTGTGTGTGTGTACGTGTTTGTGCGCATGTGTACGCCTGTGTGTAAATGTTTTCATGTGTGTGTGTGTGTGCCTGTGTGTGCCCGTGTGTGCACGCCTGTGTGTGTTTGCGTGTGTGTGTGTGTGTGTGTGTGGTCCGCGTGTGCACACCTGTGTGTGTTTACTTGTGTGTGTACATACACATGCCTGTGTGTGTGCGCATGAGTGTTTGTGTGCTTGTGTGTGTGCGCATGCCTTTGTGTGTGTGTGTGTGTGTGTGTGTCTGTGTGTGTGCATGTGTGTGCACGTGCGTGTGCGCGTGCGTGTTTGAGTGTTTACTTTTGTGACACCAGGTGAAGTGATCCCCTGTGACTGTAGGACAGAGGTGGGCAGTTTTAATCCATGAGGTCCACAAGGTCCTCTGGTTTCCGTCTGACTCGGTTCTTACTTATCTGAAGATAACAGCACTGCACCTGTCCAAAACCCTGCAGGACTCCAGCCATCCAGGACTGGAAAACGCTCACCGCTTCTCCAGAGATCTGTCCATTTCCCCAGTGCTCTCATTAGTCCTTCACAAATCTACCCTTCACATGCAGTACCGTAGTTGCCCGTGACACTGAAACCCGTGGAACATTTTTGTTGGCCAACTCTATACACTTGACTGCTTATTGATTATTTTTGAATCACGATTACAGTAATCTGAAGACCAACTGCATATACTGAACCTCCTAAGGAATCATCATTTTACAGTAAAACTGTTTTTGAGAATGTAGGTTCTCCATCAATAAATCTCTATTTATTTCCCTAGCAGATACTCTTATTCACGGCAATATATATTTTATGCATAGGCCTATACTTGGTGGATATGACTTACGTATGTATATATTTTTTATTCAAGTTAGGATGAAGAAACAGAATTCTAACCAGGGACGATTTACATTAAATCTTTGAAGGTTTGTCTGTGTCTAATACTGCAGGGAGGGAGGAATGGCAGCATTTGAAGGAGACCATTTTCACTCTTGGATCATTCTACAGGAGAGCACTCTGGGAAAGTAATTGAGTTTTGATTGTCAGTTATCAAAGGCAATCATTATTGGTCGCTTCCGGGAGTTATGAAAAGGATTTGATAGGGGATGAAAATCGCTGTTATTACCCAGATGGCGATGTTGATATTGTGGAAGTGCGTTCTCTTAGGCCAGAGCAACAATAAAGAGGCGCGAGTGCACTCGGCGTGTGGGTCCTGCCGTTGCCGGAGAGGAGCGAATTATGCTTTAATAAAGAGATGAGTGACAGGGAGATTCAGTCGCTCAGCTGAGCTCACACGCGCGTGCCAAAAGACGTGTTCCAACCGGAACGGAAGTCGAGTTCTTATCGTCTCGCCTCGCAGGGTATCGCAGCTCCGATGTCAACAGTAACACGTAGAGAATGAGCTCGACTTTTGGAAGGAAATACCCTTCGGGGAAAAACCCCCGCGTCCAACGACGTCCGTTACGGGCTTGTTTACAAACGACCGGTTCCCCCGGTGCTGCGGAGAGCTGTCTGGCTCAGGTTGCCAGGAGAGGGCTTGTGTCCCGATTATGCCAGGGTGTAAGCGAGCGCGCAGGAGACGGGAGAAGCTTCTGGATGTTCCTGGGAGGTGAAGGTTCTCTCTCTATGTACCCGTGGATGAGGTGAAAATAATGCATAATGAAAGGCGCAATACTGATCTCTCAAGAGGATCAGCAACACGGAGTGCAAGGTTTCCTTTCTTCCTGTCCATTTATGCCCCCCCCCCCCCCCCCCCCCGCACACATAGTACAATCAATGTTTGCCAGATGCCTGAATTAATTCCCTCCCCAAAAATTCTGAAAACCCCCCCATCTGTCATTGACTCCCATACATTTTTACTCTAAAACGTCCCCTATGAATTTTTTTAAATCCCCTACATTTAGGGGAAAATCCCCCAGTCTGGCAACTCTGAGTACAATGTTTCTCCAGACACGCCCAATGTGATCCTCCCTGTGCACACATTAGAGTGCCACTCGGGTAGAGAGGGCGACATTGTGGGTTACCTCGCTGTTTGGCTATCGTGGCCGCTCTCCACAAGGACAGTAAACACATTTGGCTTTAGGAATAGTTTTTTTCCCCCGCCAGTTTTGCATTGTGGATAATCATGTTATCTAATTGAGTGATAAAGGTTAGACCTACGGCCTTGTCAGAATTAACAGAAGGTGATAACGTGCTAATAATTGAGAAACGCTATTTAAATGTCAGGCCGTAATGATGGAAAGCTGTTAATAGTTCTATCTAAATGTCAAATTAAAATTATTCAATTATGTCGGCAAGAGTGGGGCAGGTGATAATTTGCACAATGACTAGAATACCAATTCTGTTCTTCTTAGCTGTCACCCCCCTCACCCAACCCCCCCAAACCCCCCCCCCCCCCAACACCACCCCCAAGAGGCCCTTGTGCAAAAGATAATAGTATAGAGCCTAATTTCCGAATATAAAAGGAAGTTCTTGTACCTACATGTTCCCACTGATATCCAGAATTCTCCTTTTGGCTTATGAATCGCGTTGGGAGAGGAGGATCTCCAAGGACTTCATTGTGCGATGCGGTGTCCTCCTGCCACTGCTCTATTCAGAAAACCCGCGCCGCGCGACCGTTGTTTCTCTAATGAAAAGCCAGCATCCACAAAACACGTGAATAGCTCAATTCTGAGCCTGTAAAACGGAGGGAGACGGACAGATAAACACGGCGGGAACAGGAAGTGAAAGCGGAGTACATAAAAGATAAATAGAAAAGGAAAAAAATGCCCATGTGCTCGCGCAGCTCAAGGTCGGCTTGAAAAAAACCCCCCCCATTTTCTGCCGTGGATATGAGCCTCGTATCGAACTTTTACTATCCGGTCGATAAAGCAGTCTCATACACAATATTAATAACATATCGCCCTGGGCTTGAGTTACGGCTCAAAACCACGAGATGCCATCAAGGCATCCAGCTGCTCGTTTAGGGCCACTGGAAACTTAAATGGCGAGTTTCGGCGCAGTCGGATCCCGGATTTATCTGTTGGCGGGCTCCCTGGTGCGAAAGCTCTTAGCCGCAGCTTAAGGGCTAATGGAATTCATTTCTCTTTTCTTCAGAGTCAACCTTGACCCCCTGACCGACCAATTTGCATGACTGAGGCGCGTCAAACAGCTTTTTGGTTCAAACAGTCAAATGATTGGAGACTTCAGCTGAGGAAGCCACTCCCCACCTTTTTCCCCACACTTACGCACACGCACAGAGACACACACGTAGTTTTCTCTGTGGACACATAGACCACTGCCATTTTAATGTGTTATAGAATTCTGGCTCCCCAGGCCTCTGCGAAAGTGCATTTAGGGTATCATTAGTCTGCTATTATATTATATTTATATGTGAATAAGCAATCGATTCATTTAGAGTCAAATAATTATGATTAAGGGATACTGGGAAAGGGGCCAGGTTTTTTTGTAGGAAATAGATGGCCTTTAGGGCAGGCTGAGGAATTTTTGTATGTCAAACCAAGTCCCTGTTTTCTCCAGCCTGTGTGCTTTGGTTTTTCCTAAGGGAAGTGTATTTACATCCCTGTAGACAGTTCTTTACCAGCGCCCATCACATCAGCCCCAGTGCCCAAACCCGCCCTGCTGCCCCGGGCAGTTGAGAGTGCGACAATTCCTTTAACACACCGGAAACGGGGGCTTTCTCCCGCCGCCGCCCCGCACACCCGCTAAAGAAATTCACACTTTAGTGCGTTTGTCACCGGGAAGAGCGTCCGCCGTAATCTGATTTCTGCGCCTGGCCGCCCCGCGATTCTCCGCGCTTTTTAGCGCCGCCGCCGCTGCTCACGGAGTGCGGGCAACAGATAGTTCCGCAAATAGAGGGTTTTAAACTTCCATTTCCCGGGTCGAGCTCCCGAAAGGTAAAAAAAAAAGAAGGATAGTCGGGGAAAAAGGAGAGTGTCTAGCAACGAGTGTTTGCTGAAACTGTGTGAATAAAGGCTTTGTTTGTTTTTTCGGGCAGTTTTTTTAGCGTATGTTTGCGGTGGGTTGTTATCAGTTTCTTTGCTCTTGATCTGTTGGCTGCACCTGTGACAGTAACACCTATAAATGCCATGCTCCAGATATAAAGAGCTGATTAGTAGCATCCCAACAGTGGGCATCTTTCAGGCGCACGTACGCCAGTGAGGCGCGGTCTGTCCTTCCCTCTTAATCCGTCCGCGCGTTCGCACACCGTACGCTCTTGTCCGTCAGACACAACTTCGGGGGCTTCCTGCACCTCTCGCTCAAGCGGTTTATCTGTAAATCGGCCGCGGTTTGTCCCCTCGACTTTCTCAGCAGTCAAGCTCAGGCGAGGCGCCCGCATTGAGGGGGTTCAGCTGGAAGAGAGGGAGACCGGATTGGGGGAGCGGTCGAGTGTTCCTCGTAGTGTTTGCGAGGCGCGACGCAGCACGAGAGTTCTAGGGGGTTCGCTTTTTTCTTTTTCTCTCCGGTAAACATTACAGGTCGTGTGCGCGCCCAGTCGAGTCCTCACTGTGAATAAATGTGCATGCTGAACAGAAGAAATGATTATTTTCGATGTTCAGTGGAACTCCTGTTCAGCCCAAGACTCGGGTCAGAGGGCATTTGATCGCCCGTATTAAATCACAGCTCTCTTAAATCACAGTGTCTGAGGAGTTTTGGGCTTTGGGGAGGAAATTGTTGGCCTTCTCCACAGCAGATAGGCAAAAAAATAAAAAATACCCTGACTCTGTTTCCAAGGTTAAGGCACTTCGCATAGATGGCACTAGGGCCGAGCATTTAGCGAAGCTAATTAGTAGGCCTGTGTTATAATGATGGTCATTAAAAACATATTGGGCCTTGAACACAACTTTATCTCCACAGTGAAAGCAGTGTGTCGCAGAATATCACGTCTCCCTCAAATAAAAACATGCGCCAGCAGTGCCGAAGAAACTGGCCGCAATCCAATCGCCACATTTTTATGTCGCCATGCAGGAGCCTGGATTCCAATGCAATGCATCGAGAAGAAAGTCCACAGAGAAATCCTCTGTCCGTGCACAGGCAATTTTCATCAGTTTTCCACAAGGAAACAGAGCTAGCTGACCAGCAGGCTAACTTACACTTTTACTCGTTTGCAGAAAAATAGACATGCACTTACAAAACAAAACAGGGTTCTAATACTGATTACTAACTTAATTCTTGCGAAAACTGGCAGTCCTTACTAGTTTACTCCTTTCGCTCACATTCACTCACAAAGTTCTTGTTAAATTTTAATGTATAAAATGAGTGCTCCGCTGTTGTGAATGTGACAGGCACTGTAATAAACAAGAGCAGTGCAGCACACACCTCAGCGAATGGTAGACGTTACTGGATGGCGTTCCACTATAAGCGTTTCGTAAGTTGGGAAACAGGTGTGTTGAGCAATCTCAGCTCTAAACAGGTCCAGAATGACAGCAGTGGGCAGGGAAGGTTATTGATACGTACAGTATATCCCTACTGACAGTATACTGTAGTGGCCAGGCAGACATTTTGCCTCTGAGTCACGGGTTGGCGACGGTTTTTTGAGGAAACCATCCAAATTGTGAACTTGGTTACCTTTTCTCCTGGTCCGTTTTCCCTGTTCTCTGCTGAGATCCACATTTGTGTTTATGAGCATTTTGATTCGCTTTGTGATAGCTAGGACTCCTCTTTGCCGTCTTCCTCAATAGCTAACTAGCTGACGTTCAAATCTCATAGCTAGCTAATAGTTGCATCATTCTGCAACGTGACATAAAAAAATAGACACATGACATTGGCCAACAACATACACAGGCATATTTTCCACCAATCTTTGCATATTAGAAAATAAGACAACACTACTGACAAAGATAATTCATTTAATTAACAGTGTTAATAGATTCTCTGCATATGTTTGACATACTCGGAGGATATTATACATTTTAAAAAGTGAGTACCCGTGAAGTTTCTTGTTGAACTAAGGGCATATAATCAACCAGTAACAGCTTGGATATTAAGTGCCTAACATTCCTTGCACCATGTTCATACTTATTGTATAAAAATCAGCTGAATGGCTTTTCATGCACACAGCTACTGAGCAGAAAGCAGTAACTATTATTAGTAGTAGGCACACATACACACACACACACACACACACACACACTCTCTCTCTCATTCGCTGCCTGTTTACTTGCCTTTTTTAGGGCTTTTTCGACTTTTTATTGGACAGCACGGTATAGAGAGACAGGAAGATTTTAAAAAGTTTTTAAAATGCCACATGCTCTTCAGAAAAGCACTTCCGCTCACAGAGGCACTTCTTCCCCACAGGCCCAGTGGCCAGTGTTGCCAGAAGTCTCAACCCACCCAATCAGAGCCTCAAACCCGCCCAATCTAGGGAAAAATAGCCCAATTTTTTGGAAAGTACATTTAACTGGATTGCAAAGATAAATTACGGGGGGGTCAGGAACACACACAGTATCCCAATTTGGATCGCAAATAAATACACACACACACACACACACACACGCGTCATAGTTACTTTCTCCCTCTCCCTCTAAAATGTGGAGCTAAAACTGAATTTATCATTGCCGTGCATTTTCTTTGGTGCATTTTAAAAGCGCCAAATTCCTCATTAAAGGTTGTATCAGCGATTTTGGGTGGAAACATAAATGATCACATTCATCTGATTTTTCCTCACGATCCGCTAGCTGCCCGCCCCATAAGCAGGCCGTCAAAAAACCGCGTCTCTGTAGGCAGCCTATGCTCCGAGATCGTACACAAAAACAATGGTACTACCAACTACTCAAAACCAAAATAAACAGTATTCCAACCAATCACAATGATCTGCACAAACGTGACGTCACTTCTGAAGCGAAATCCCAAACAAACATACTTATGAATAATTATGTTATGTTTTTAAAAATAGTGTTCAAGCATCCAGAATTATAACCACGTTAATAACGTTTGTAAGAAACCAAACCGTTTGTAAATCCGTCAAGATTTCAGCGAGATAAGAGTATTAGCGTTTGTGCAGATCATTGTGATTGGTTGGAATACTGTTTATTTTGGTTTTGAGTGGTTGGTAGTACCATTTGTTTTTGTGTACGATCTCGGAGCATAGGCTGCCTACAGAGACGCGGTTTTTTGACGGCCTGCTTATGGGGCGGGCAGCTAGCGGATCGTGAGGAAAAAAAAAAATCATTTATGTTTCCACCCAAAATCGCTGATACAACCTTTAAGAATCTCTCCTAAGTCCTACACCGCATTGACGGATGTGTGGCATGCTACACATGTGGCAATTCGCAATTCCCTTCTTTTTTGTTCGTTTTTTTTAAAATGTCATTACCCCTTGCAGGAACTGGTTGCGTAAATGCTCACATGTCCACTGCTGGTGCACAGCGTGCTTTGTGCTTACCGCTCTCTGCATGGGCCTTAGGTCTGTCAGGTGAGCTCGGAGCTGCACGTTGCAGCATTTGCAGCGGGCTTTTGTGCCGTCCTCGGGAACAGAAGTAATCCGTCTTTTTAATTCTGGGTTGTTTTCCCATTCTCGTCGGTAATCTTTCATGCGTTTCGCGGCATTTCGCCATTTTGCTTGACGTCCTAGCTTTAGCTTGCAAGTAAGCTAGCCTACTATAGCCTAGACTTGAGCAAGAGCAAAACAGCTTTTTCACGCAGATGCAAGTGAAATCTGCGCCCTCTTTATTTTTCTAGTCCAAACTCCACCCGCCAACAAGCATCTGCACCTGTCAAGAAAACACTGCCACTAATTGACAGACTTCAGATGGGCCTACAATGCAGCCACTAATTTACATCCTTCGGATAGGCCTACAATGTCAACCGAGGAATAGGCGGAGGAGGGACAAATTTCACCAGCACCAATGAATGTGAACGATTAGTTAAAATAGGAAGATTTTTTAAAAACCGCCCAATGTAGCAAAAAATAGGCCAAATTATGACAACCCGCCCAAAGCCCTTTTCCCCCGCACAATAACATAAAAAATAGCCCAACTGGGTGGAAATCCGCCCAATCTGGCAACACTGCCGGTGGCAGCCGCGTGTCTCCGCCCACCGCGCATCGTCATTGCGCATAAACACTCCCCCGTTGTCTGTCTAATCTCCTGATGGCTCTGGCTTTCCCCTACGGGTCCTCACGCACCATGTCTAATCCTCTTTATTAAAGCGCAGGGAAGATCAAATGTCTCCGCGCCTCCTTTCGAATTCTCGGCTCTTCGATCCGGCGCTCAGATAGCGGCGTCCTCTATCGCCGTGGATCAAGTCCTATCTGGCGACATCGTCGTCTCGCGGCTTGCAGGGGATAGAAGGGGCCCTATGCGGGACGTTGTTTTGATCCGGCTATGGTCCTCATCACCTGGCAGGCAAAACAGATCGTTTCAATTTGATCAAGGTTTCTCCGGATAAGCTTTGAAAACAAAGCTTCTTTTTTTTTTTTTTCAAGTTTTCAAGGCGTTCCTAATACTTTAAGGGATTTAGAAAATTGCTTGTGGCTCATGTATGTCAAGGTCATAGTCAAGGTTGTTCAGAAATATTTGAAAATAAATGGATGCCCTTTCCAACACTGTTAAACACATACAGGGTTCTCCCCAGAATTCTGGTGCTCAGGCCCCTGGCGGGTGGGGGCGAGGTTATAATAGAAGGGGCCAGTGGAGCATTTTTGCAGTGGTGTTTTGCATTTTCATACTACCTTAGAAGTCATTCTGGGGCATTAAAGCTTTCAGATAATTACAGTTAAGAACCAGAAATCATGACATTTAGGCCAATGATAAAAGTAATCATAAAATGACTGCTTTCATTTTCTCTGAACAGATGATAAAAAGGCCTACAAAAAAATACATGTATTTATGCAAGTAAATAGAAAAAGTGAAAGATTAATCTCTCCCTTCAAGGTTCATGCCATAATTTATAAACTTGAAAAACCAGGAAATAAACATTATGAAATATGCGGAAATTCCTGACTGACAAAAACCTTGGTTTGTTACATTCGTTTTGACTTCACGGTTTGGTACATGTTCGGTACAGCAGATTAAAAAAATGATGCAAAATATGAAATTGCTTTTCATTTATCATGAAAAGGTAAACAATGCCTAACTGGCCATAATTTATTTCTGAACAAATTAAAGCACATTAACGCTAAGTCATCAGGGAGGGAGAACTCAGGGTTTGAATTTAAGTTCTGCACAAAAAAACACGTTCCACACCTGCGTTAAAGCAAGACTGCAATTGTCCCATCCCGAAGGAAAGAGGAAAGTCAGCGTTGCTCCTCCCTGGCTTAGCAGAAGCACGTCTCGCCCCTGACTGAGTGTGCGTGGAACGGCAACAAGATATGGGTGACATGGACTACTATTTTGGTTACACAGTGGCGCAGGTGAGGGAACAGTGGCACACCACCTCTGTTACAAACTTTGAGGAGAACCCTGAGGTAAAACTGTAGCTGCAAGCACAATTAAGCTGTGTTGGCTGAAAATAGGACAGACAGAATCACAATGCATTCCTGTTTAATGGGACACCTGTTGGCCATAGTTACTTTTTGATATTTCTTCTTCAGGGATGGAAGTTTTAGATTAAATAACTGTTGGAAGGAGGATGAAGATTGCGATAATAATGATGATGACGATGATGATTAAGATGAGAACGATGATGATGATGATGGGGATGATTGGGATGATGGTTATTATAATGGTGATGATGATTATGAAGATGACGATGGTGATGATGAAGACGAAGACGTGACTTAAGTACAGTTGAGAAACTCTTCAGAGACGCATTCCTTGGGCAGTCTTGGAAGACTGTGATTGGATGTGGGCAAAGTATATTTCCCAGAATGCAACAATGACCTTGGAGTGACTCTTTATGGCCAGGAAGTTGTGTACCAGTTTCCTGTGAGTGCCAGGAACAGCTCAGCACTTTAGCCACTGAAAACGTACACATGTCCCTTGTGACAAATTTTACAGGCCTGTTGGAAATGCGACAAAAAAATAACACAGTTTGCATTTTTTTTACACGCTGCACCTGTTCACAGAAAGGTCCTATTCGTCAAAACCCTACCATGATGGAACTGCTGTAGCAAAGTGCTACAGCGCTGATATTTCTTCAACTGATGTGTGTACGTTTCCTCTCCCTGTCTCAAAATCTTTTCCGAGGTGCATTTTATCCTGAGATTTTCTGAGAAATGTGGTGTTACCTGGAGATGACCGTGCTATGAATGTTTATTTCGTTTCACTTGAGCTACGATATATATTTATGGATCATGGGTAGCCCGTGGAGCTGTGCGTCAACTCAGTGTAACACTCCCAGTGTTATCTAGTCGATCAAAAGCCTTTATGCTTTTGTCACATGTAAAAATATAACAGATTGGCCAACCTTCAGTGTGAAAAGTTAGGATTAGATTTTTCTGTGTATTGTAATATTTTATAATACTTAACACAAGTGTAAGCCAAAACACCTTGAGCTTTCAGGGTTTCCAAACAGAGAAGTAGAGGCAGTGTATATTAGAGGCGGTTTGGCACACTCCTTCAAACTTCACCGAACAAAAGCGACGTGTGTCGTCTGGACGAATCACAGCGGGACCGAAAGATCCTGCTGCAAGGAAATAACAATAAAAAAAACATTGTGTGAAAAAAATAACATTGCCTTTATGCGTTTCTCAAAAATAATGACAAGTAACATAGAGCCAAAGTAGCAAGTCTACCACAGTAATTACTTATTTGCATACCCCCTTCAGTGAAAGTGCAAATTCAGAAATAACAAACAAGGACTAAGAAGAAAGCATTTCGCTCACAGAGATATCATTTCTCCGATAGTTTAGACATCTCCACGGAGGACCTTTGGCCTTTTGCGCTCGTGCAGCACGCTCCAGGTTCCCTTATTTTATTTTGTAAGTTGCGCTTCTCCTCGGCGCGGGATTGCGCGCGCTGTCGAAAACGGACTCAATTTGCTGGCTTAAATTCGCCGTGAAATCAAAAGGTAAAAAGCCGCTGTCGCAAAAAAACTTTCCTCGCTCGAGTGAACCTTGGTTCAGATCGGCGTCGACGCTGCATTCTTAATTTCTAAATGCATATTTTTTTTCACGCGCGGTCGTTTCCGAAGCCGTTTGTCGGCTTTTTCCTCACTGCCGTTTACTCCCTTGTGTTTTTTTTTTTTTTTTTTGCTTGTCGGTCATTTTTGCCGAGCGGAGAAGGGGAAACAAATGGAATATCAGAGCGGGCCCGGCTTCCCGTCCGCCATTAGAATGTTAAACACGAGCGGCGGGCCCTCGGAATTGCCCGAGTGTGTCTCCAAGGGCCGGGGAAATTGAGTCCGCGAGAGAGCCGGCTCCAGCCGCGTGTAATAGGTGGCAAAGTGTTAAGTTCCCAGAGAAATGGACTGCGAATTGAACCTGGGATGGAAATTGATCCTATTACCTTGTGTTCTGGTTGCTCTCTTCCCACGGGAGAGAGAGAGCAGGAGCGGAGCGGGGAGGCGGCAGGGCTCCCTGATTAGGGGAGGAGGGGGGTGGGGGTGGGGGGTGCGGGGTTGCGCTGCGGGCCTGGCCAGGCCTGTCCCCTACAGGTCAGCCATACGCACTCCGAGCCAGGATGGAATCTGTGTTCCTGTGGTTGTGGGGGGTGCGGTTATATGATGGGAGTGTGATGTGATGGGGGGGGGAGTTTGGGCCGAAGTGGATGAAATTACTCCGGAATCCCTGCTTTATGCTGAATGTGTGTGTGTGTGTTTGCACGTGTGTGTGTGTGTGTGTGTGTGTGTGTGTGTGTGTGTGTGTGTGTGTGTGTGTGTGTGTGTGTGTGTGTGTGTGTGTGCGCGTGTGTGTGTGTGTGTGTGCGCGTGTGTGTGTGTGTGTGTGTGTGTTTTGTATGGCTTTGGGATAATCATGGCCATTATTAACAGAGGTCAGAATCACCTTGCTCCACCTAATGGTCTATCTCCTGTTGAGCTGATGTGTTCGACTGGCTTTTTAGGCATAAAAACTACGCATTAACTGGATGATGGAAGATGGTTGCTGGTGAACTGCATACAGGGCATATAATGTAATGTCATATTTCTGTATTGTGTGAGCTATGAATATTATATGGGGTGGCAGTGTATAATCTATTTATTGTACCATAAATCATAATGATATTTTGGGGCAGCATCATAATTGTTATGGAACTGGGCTTGCAAGTCCAAGGTTGTAGGTCCGATTCCCAGCTGGAGCTGTGCTGTTGTACCCTTGAGCTAGCTTCTCTTTTAACCTCAGTTGCTTCAGTAAAATAACCAGCAGTATAAATGTATTTTATGAAAAAACAAACTCGCAAATTTCACCGTTTTTACCTGTACCAGCCACTTATGGCTCAACATAAATAATCTCTTGTTATTTAACCGGTGCGGTGCCAGTGTTGTGCAGTATCGGCTGAAACCGTAATCATATTATTGTAAAACAATAGCACAAAAGGTTCGTGTTGCGTTCTCTTACAGAACCCATGCATGGGCCCCAGAAGCTGGAGGTGGTGGACATCCAGTCCAAGCAGATCACCGTGCGCTGGGAGCCGTTCGGCTACAACGTGACCCGTTGCCATAGCTACAACCTGACGGCCCAGTACCGGTACCGGGCCGGCGCCAAGGAGGAGATCAGGGAGGAGGTGTGCTACGACACCACGAGCCCCGCCCCCCAGCACACCATCCGAAACCTGGCTCCCTACACCAACCTCAGCGTCCGGCTCGTCCTGCGCAATCAGGAGGGGGTCAAGGAGAGCGTGGAGCTCCAGGTGCAGACCGACGAGGACGGTAAGCCTCTGCTGCTGGGGAGGAATAAAACTTTTTTTTTTTGAAGCGTTGAAATATTGTACGCCGTTGAGGATGTGTTCAGAGATTTGAGGTACGTAATGCCTCATATCGTCAAAGCCGGAGCCCTTATTCAGGCTAAAACTGTGAGGGGAAGTGTAAGGTTCAGAGAATCAAACGCGACCAATAAGGATTTCTAAAAGCGTATCTAGAGAAAGATACGCCACAAAACACGGAATAATCCGCACCAGGACTGGGTTAACACAGGATAGGGAGCAAAACTTCCCTAGCACAAAGCAAAACAAAACAACCTCCAAAAACTAAGGCGATCTCGATAAACAGCGAGAATAACTAACATAAGAACCTCAAAAACAAAAACGAGTGAAGGAAAGGAATAGAAAAGAAAACCTGTTAGCCAAAACTCTTGTGGAAAAAGAGCTGAACACAACTGGCAACAGGTAAAAAGAATAAATGATAAAGATTGGAAAGGAACGACAAAACCAATCTAATCCTAAATCTTTATAACCGGACTTGCTGCGTTTCCTATTAGTAACAACCAGAAATGCAGCGACCGAAATTTCTATACCTTTACCGACTTCGTATGTCAACATAGCAAAGACAATCTCGAAGTGCGGAAATGCGGAAGTCCTGAGGTATTTATAGCCCGCAGGAAACGCGAAACAGGTGAAGGGAATAATTGTCGGGCAAGACGCGAAAACCGGAATGGAGGCGGAAAAAATCTGATAGTGTCTTGACGACGCCAAACAGGAAACCAAAAACGTCGAAAAGCAAAGGCTGCAAATAACCATGACAAAAACTCAAAGTTTTAGGGAGATTGTTGACTCTGTTCATTGCTTCTGTTGCCATGGAACTTGGAAGTTTGAGATTCCGTTAGAGCAAAGCAAACATAATATTTTGAATTCTTACTGAGGTCCTTCAAACGTATGGAACTTCCTTGGTGTCAAGATAAATACAGCAGTGTTGCTGTTAGCATAACTAATACACGTATTATACATAATTTCATATCATATATTTATTTTTCATAACAAATATTATCAGACAAACCCCCTGTGCAGAGAGTTTTGTTAAAGAATTTGCCAGACTATGAGGGGAATAAATAGGAGAGACATTTTAACTTTTCATTCAGCACACTGTGAAAAGGCACGTCATTGAGAGACAAATATTCACTATCTCATGTTAATCGACCTCCGCGGTGCTCTGAAGCAATTTTGTGAGAACGGGGAAAAGAAAGGAGCCAGAGCACAAGCGGGCCCTGCTGACAAAATGATGTCTTGTCATTTCTACCCCGGATATTTCTGAGAGAGAATCTTAAAAAGAGTCGACAGACACAGACTCGGTGTTCTGCTCAGGTGGGAATGAGCGTGTGTTTAAGGTCCCGGGGGGCGGGGGGGGGCAGACGAAAGGAACACCATACATCAAAATAGCTTCAGATATTCTCTTTGACCAACTTGCACTCTGAAAAAACCCTTCCTTCTAATCTAAAGACTAAAAGAAATCCATAGGCAGGTTCAGAGGGCAGGTTTATTGTGTGCCACTAAGTTCATGTAAACATTGACAAGAGATTGAAAAGCCTGATATTTCCCTGGGGATGTAGGCTGAATGTTCGCCAGATCTATATCTCTTTACTTTTTATGTATGAATGTCAAGATTTTTATTCCTCTTCTGCTCTGCAACCACTCAATTTTATATCACTCAATGAATATTTTGCCTTTGTTTGCATGATATTGGCCTCATTTGATTTATTCCAGAAAAGATTACATAATTAGGGCTGTGTTGACTGTAAACCACAATTTGTTGTTATTTGTCCTCGGTTTTTTAATGGCAAATATATGAAGTAATATTTTTTATGTAAAAATGTAAAAGACCATAGAATAAACAGACTAGCAAGTAATGCTTCTAATGTCCCATTGACTTTCAGCATCTGCCTCCATCATGGCTCAGATAAGGTAGTTGTCGCCCTCAATTACCACTGACTTGCTGTCATCTTGCTGTCATAGAGCCTGGTCTCCCGTGATGTCACACATAGTATGTGTGACATGACAAATGTAGCAACTCCTGTCAGTGTGTTCTTTCTGTTCATATTTCCTCCAATCAGTGCTGGGGGTGGTGCCTCTGCTGCCCCTCCCACTGATGGTTTTTGTTGTTGAGGTTTCCTCCAATCAGTGCTGGGGGTGGTGCCTCTGCTGCCCCTCCCTCTGATGGTTTTTGTTGTTGAGGTTTCCTCTAATCAGTGATGGGGGCGGGGCCTCCTTTGCCACTCCCTCTGACAGTTTTGTTGTTTTTTTTGTTTTCTCCAATCAGTGCCCGGGGCGGTACCTCTGGAGTCCATCCAGGGAAGCACTTACGAAGAAAAGATCGGCCTCAAGTGGCGGGAGCCAGTGCAAACGTACGGCATCATCACACTGTATGAGGTAAGCCAAGGCGGGAAGCTAGCCTGGGTCCTGTGGATATTTATGCAAACAGTGGAGGTTAAGTACCTTGCTCAAGGGTATCACAGAATGGTTCCACCGGGAATTCAAACTTGCTGCCTTTCCCAGCATTCCTGACATTTCAAAGAAAGTTTCACCGCTGTGGCGATTTTAATGGCCGGTAACTGAATTCTGAAACGAAGGAACGGAATCCACGGTGGGCTCCAGCGTCGGTTGCGCTTATATCATCATCAGAGAGGAGCTGGCACAGTTATAGTATAGAGAGGAAGTGACCTTTGACTTGGGCCTTAGGACTCCTTCAGGAGTTTTTGTTCGTCCTCCTGGTACCTACTGTTCCGCACTTTGACTTTGTGAAATACCGGTGGCACACAGAGCATCTTTACCATACTAAGGACAGGTGCTGTGGTGAGGGTGACCCCATTTACCAGCTGATTATGAGGAGGAAGAAGCAACAGGCGCACAGGAGCGATGGCTGAGAGGCAAACGAACATCCATCGTCTCTACGTCTCGCTCAGCTGGGAAGGAATGCACCGAGGTGCATTTGTCAAAAACGCCCTTAAATGGATCCCCAGGGGGTTTTTTTTTTTACTTCGCTGAATAAACACTCGGGGCATACTTCAATCGCAGGCGCCTCTCCACGTAGCGAACGCTGGCGCGCCTCTGACAAGAATGTTACTTGTTCCAACAAGCGGATTGTTTTTGAGACCCCGCTCGCGTTCCTCGCATGCGTTTTTGGACACTTAAGCAAGCGGCAATCCCGCCGGCCGCCTGACGCAGATGTAAAGACGATAGAGCGTTTTGCTCCCGGCGCGAGGGATCGGCGTACTTCGCGAGATGGAAGCACGTGCGCGGCGTGCGTGCGGATGTGCCCGCTAAGTTTGCCTAGAATTACGGGGAAGTCGGAAACTTGTATTTGCAAGCCCTCTCGCTGATTCGACGGTATCAAAGCATTCAAACCAAGACACTGCTGACAAGTTCTGGTATCAAAAAGAGATTTCTCCGTTTCCTGTGGTCGAGAACTGTAAATATTTCCTGAGTGACTTCTTTGACTGTCACAGACTTAGTCCTTCGAGTTCCCCATAGTTTAGCTTGTCAAAAAACTTTCCCCTGGTCTGATTGAAAAAAACAAAAAAACCCACAGGCTCTTTAGAGATTCAGAAAATCAGCCTCGTACTACATTAAACCCATTTGCTAAAATGTCTTCAAATGTCAAAATTTTTATGTTGAAAGCCTTTTCTCGCTCTGCATGAGCATTTGATTAGTATTCGACATACATCTTCTGGCACTCCTTTAATGAAATGTAATATTCAAGCAGTGAAAAGAACAAACTAATGTCAAATGCCAAAAATGTCCATTACCTACTGACAATATGAGCTAACAAAAAAATAAGTGAAATGTTTATTGTAAATATATATATATATACGTATATATATATATATAAAATGTTTATTGTATATATATATATATGTATATATATACAGTATATATATATATATATATATATATATATATATATATATATATATATAATAATTATGTCCTAATGTACATTGCAGTCCCCCGAAGCGTGGTGACACAGTGTCTGTAGACGCATTACCTAGATGAGGTGTAATGGGGGAAGCTTGAAGCCCTTCACACCTGATGGATACAAATTGCAGGGCTCTCGAACCGCCTTTGTGTTCTTTAATTGGAATTAGAATGGCACAGTAATGACGGAGCCTTTCCAGTACGGGCAGGATCGTTCATTAGAGGGGAGCGTTTTTAGAGAGCAGATAAGGTTGTATTAGGAGGAGAGGGGGAAACAGCTCACCGCTCCACCGCCCCTCCTTTCACAGGGCCCTGCCTCTAATAATCTGCTCAAGTGAACTCGGAACCAAACGAAACAATAGCGCTCGCGCTGGTGTAGCGAATGGTGTCTCAGAGGCGAGCGAAGAAACTACGCTGCGTTCCAGTGTACATACCTCAAGGCCCAGTATGTGGCTGTCCCATTCCAGCAGGGGGCAGTCTAACTTGAGCCTTTTGCAGTTCCTAGCCACAGTATATTGACCATATGCTAATTTAAAGAGGAATTTAAGCACTGCCAGTCAGGAACCAGAGTGAGCACTTACTACTGCAGTAACAATGAATCATTTAAACTGCAGTGAGGTGCAATGAGGAACTTGATTTAAATTGAATATCCTATTTGGGACACTTGTAGTTTCCCTGAGCAAGGTGTTCAACCTGAATTGCTTCATTAAGTATTCGGCTTCACAAAGGGACGGTATTACCCTGGATATGAGTGTTTGCCGTGAATGATGTCGGTTAATATCGGTTACTGTAGCACATTTCTTCCTGAGTGAGAAAGGGACTCAGCTTGTGGCCGTTTGCGAAGAGGCGTTTGCATCGGACTTTCAGAGAAAAACGATTCGAGTGACAGCGCGTGGAGCAAAAACTTTGAAACGTTTTGTGATGTCATTCCCGTTGGCAGATCTCATACAAGGCCGTGAGCTCCTTCGACCCGGAACTGGACCTGTCCAATCAAAGTGGGAAGGTGTTCAAGCACAGCAACGAGACGTCCCACGTGTTCCTGGGACTGGTCCCAGGATCTACCTATTCCTTCACCATCAAAGCCAGTACTGCCAAGGGCTACGGGCCTCCAATCATCACCCAGTTTACCACTAAAATATCAGGTAAGGACCACAACACCTTCCGTTACTATAACGATATATGTTGTAGTACTATTACTATTGTGACTGCATTTGTCAAGTGTGTAAATTAGGTGGTACATGTGTAAGAAAGCTGAGAAGTGTGTTAAGGCATTGTATAATCTGGATGTCAGCTGTAAAGAGCGCAGTCTGTAAAACGTGTAAAGAGTGTAGAGCCATTGTAAAGACCATCAGCTGTAAAGTGCGTAGTCTGTATAGTGTGTATATCAGCTGTTAATTGTGTAACACCTGTATATCAGCTGTTAAGTGTGTAACACCTGTATATCAGTTGTATAGTGTGTAAAGTATATCAGCTGTTAAGTGTTGTGATGCACGGCTAGGGGTGGCCACTGATCACGTGGTGAACAGACAGAACAAAATCTAAATAAATGGTTGGCAACCACCTTTTATTTAAACCTGCAACTAAAAGTAACAAATACTGTCAAAATAAGGGACTGCCAATCTGCCAACCAAAAACTCCAAAGGAAAGACAGGCAAAAAGTATCTCCAACGGAAAACAGAAAAATGCAATGCACCCGCGCCTCAGCCATCCAGCCAAAATAATCCTCCAAAACCCTTAGGCCTGATTACCAGGCCTTTTATTGAGCCCACTAATGAGGTAACAGGCAGCAGCTGAATTGATTACAATCAATTACAGCTGCTGCCATACCTGTGAGTAGGGTTGGTGCTGCCCCCTGGTGGACAGCACTCCAAATCCTTTCCTAACACCACAGTGTGTAACGCCTCTATATCAGCTGTAAAGTGTGTAAAGTCTGTGCATCAGCTGTAAAGTGTGTAAAGTGTGTATATCAGCTGTAAAGTGTGTAAAGTCTGTTTTTCAGCTGTAAAATGTGTAAAGTGTGTATATCAGCTGTAAAGTGTGTAAAGTCTGTATATCAGCTGTAAAGTCTGTAAAGTATGTATATCAGCTGTAAAGTGTGTAAAGTCTGTGTATCACCTGCAAAGTGTGTAAAGTCTGTATATCAGCTGTAAAGTGTGTAAATGTATATATCAGCTGTAAAGTGTGTAAAGTCTGTATATCAGCTGTCAAGTGTGTATATCAGCTGTAAAGTGTGTAAAGTCTGTATATCAGCTGTAAAGTGTGTACAGTCTGTATATCAGCTGTAAAGTGTGTATATCAGCTGTAAAGTGTGTAAAGTCTGTATATCAGCTGTAAAGTGTGTACAGTCTGTATATCAGCTGTAAAGTGTGTATATCAGCTGTAAAGTGTGTAAAGTCTGTACATGAGCTGTAAAGTTTGAGGCAGCTGCACATCATGTGACTACAAAAGCACGTTAATTCTTTCCACCGTTGCTCCCCCTCCAGCTCCCTCCATGCCCGGCTATGATCAGGAGACCCCTCTGAATCAGACTGACAGCACAGTGACAGTCCTGCTGAAGCCGGCTCAGAGCAGGGGGGCGCCCGTCAGGTAGGAGCTTTCACACCTGCCAACACCCCCCACGCCACACGGTCCCTCTCCTCACTCATCTCCCTAACACCTTTTTCCCCACCGACGGCTGTCCGCCGTTAATCAACATCGACGGCGAGCAGCCCGGGAAGATGGACACCGATCCTATCCACTCGCTCTCCGATTTATTTCGTTTTTATTTATTTCTTTTTTTCCCCCCTCTTTCTTTCCCGTGTTATTGTTTGTGCGTTTGTGCGGCTCCAGAGAGAGGGACTCGGCCTTTGAAGATAAGAACAAAGCCCGGCAGCGGACGAGGCTGGCGCAGGGATCTCACCCTCTTTGCATTTCTTTTATGTTCGGGTCACTGACGTTGTCGAGCCCTGTGGCCCGGCCCGGCAGCATTGCGCGCCGCTAAAATCCCTTCTTTCCTTAGTAAATATTGTACGGGAACCCTGTTTAAATATTTAAAACCTGAACCTGGGCAGACAGCGTCGTCACGTGCTCCTTTTCTCTCTTTAAAATCGCTGCCGTGCCGTGACTGAGGGATAAATCGATTCCGCCCGCTAAATTCTTTCCGCCGTGCCTGTATTCCCCTCTGGGGAATTTTAATAATCGTTGATTCACAAATCCTGGAAACTGATGCTCTCTGAGTTTTATCTAAGAATTGCACATGTGTAGCTGACCTGCCACAGCAGCTAGATTGAGTGGAAATTATTGGGTTGAATGTGTGTCCTGTGGACAAACAGTAACCCAACAGGCACTATAACCCAACAGACACAGTATCCCACCAGACAGAGTAACCCAACAGGCACAATAAGCCAACATGCGCAGTAACCCAATTGGCAGGGCAAATCCAACAATGATCCCCACGTGCAATCTGTGTGCATAGCAAAAATAAATTTTGGTTGCAAGTAAAGGACAAATGTGAATTGAATCCAGCAGTTCCTCTTCCTCAGGAGGAAGGGTATCCCTACATCCCTGAGTTCAGTAAATCATGGCCATTTTCTTTAGTCCAAAGGGAGTGAAGAAGAGTACACTATGATTAACTGTCTTAATGATTCGTCACAAACCTGCTCTTCCTTAGCGGCTACAGCATGTAGCCTGGACTGCAGATGCCGGGTAAACATGGTCAAATGACCATGATCTGAAATTAAACATTTTCTTTCACTTAGCATTGGAAATGGATGCATCCTTTCTACCGGCCTGGCAATTTCACTGCACAGTGCAACTTTCTTGGCCCTTCTCCACATATAACCCACACACCAGTGGTAGTGAGTGTAGCTTATCACTCCCAATGTAATTTTCATAGATTTGTACATAACATTTGGGGAACAGAGAAGTTACTCCAGTGGAAATTGTTGTTATTTAGGATCTAAATGCTGGAAATCCTTTTTTTTTAAATATCCATGACGATGTGGTTGGGTTAACCCATATCGCTCTTAATTGTTTCAACATGTTTTTGAAATGTAGAAAGAAGAAAGTGCCAGAGTGGTTAGATTGACTTGCCACCTGAGAATTGAGTTTTAGAAAATTGCCGTTTTGAAATACGCAGCGAAAAAACATAAACAAATTAGGATTCCTCCACGTCATTGTCCAAATGCTTTCAGTCAGGAAGATATTACATTTTTTTTGACACTTGAATTTGCACTCTCTGAACTGTTCAGAACCCTTTAATTCACCAGCAGTGCTCTTGACATGCTCAACAAAATGCCAGAATGCATTTACCGCTGACATTGTAACCAAGATTAATTTCCTTAAAAAAAAAAGAAAAAAAAAATGTCAAATCAAATCTTAATCTGTCACAGGTGCAGTTCAGTATTACTGACACAGAATGTCACTCCCACAGAAGTCTAGTTGCAAAGTCTTAATTAAGATTAACACACCGGTATGAATCAGAGACTTTGTTAATTAGTGTCAGGCTATCTTTTGTTTACTGTCGGGAGACACTTTGATTCTGTTGCAGATTAAAGACAGAATTTTATCTTTTCAGACAGTAGCATTGGTCTGAATCTACTTCTGTCAATTTGAATAACAAACTGTATAACATTTCATAAACACGCCCTGGAAATTTGAATATGATTTAACTCGCTTTTTTGGGAGATAAAAATAAGGATTTGTGGTCCTAATGGTTTTGATATATGAGATGCGTGGTACCTATTGACGGGCAGTTCGGACTAATGTAACCGTTGAAAGAAATGCATACCATCCCAGGAAAACGGAAGGAAGAAAGGATGAAAAAAAAGAGTTGTTCCCATTCTGTCCGATTCATTTCTTAGATCAAAGATGTATTTGTGTAACGTAAATTCTGGCATTACTTGCACAGATTGCGTGTTCGTGTATTACTTGTAAGTATTTTTGAGTGGCTTTTCCTGCTACAGTGAATGGTGGTTTCTTTCAGAACAGTGAGTTAGGAG
The DNA here is from genome assembly GCA_029718625.1 of Synaphobranchus kaupii. NCBI lineage: Eukaryota > Metazoa > Chordata > Actinopteri > Anguilliformes > Synaphobranchidae > Synaphobranchus > Synaphobranchus kaupii. The sequence continues at coordinate 23,421,960 of CM056394.1, forward strand.
TAGCACTCTGTTCCACCATGGTAGCACATGAGCATGTTTATAGGCAATGAGAATTAGTGCTTGAATGTTTAGCTTATGTTTAAAATTTTGTGATCTGGTGATGACTTACACATTATGCACAAATGAACCAATGAAAGGATGGAACAACAGAATTCAGGTAGAGGAAGGAAAGAGAGACAGGGAGAGGCGGTGAGAGAGAGAGGGAGGGAGGGTAAGGGGGGGGGGTGAGAGAGGTGGGTAGAGTGTGAGAGGGGGAACGAGGATGAGAGCGGGGGGAGAGTGAGCGTGAGAGAGACTGATGAAATGGTGTTCTTTTGAAGGTTTTTTTTCTCCTTTCACTCAAGTGGTTTGTGACAGTGTGACAGTCCTTAGTTTAAAAAAAAAAAAATATTCTGAAAACTGTTCTAGCATGTATGAATTCTGATGTCTGGCTTCTGCACCATATCTAACAATGTGGTAAGTTTTGAGGTAAGTGGAGAGCTGGCAAGTGCAGGAGGATTCAACATGACATATTTAAGTGCACCTTCCTGAAGGAAAATAGCCCAGAGGAAGTCTTTGGTCATACAGAACCAATAATTAATACACTAGCCTCATAAAGGGCTTTGGTGTGTGTGCGTGTGTGCGTGCGTGCACGCGCGCGTGCGTGTGTGGATGTGTGCGTGTGTGTGTGCGTGTGTGTGTGTGTGTGTGTGTGTGTGTGTGTGTGTGTGTGTGTTGTGTGTGTGTGTGTGTGTGTGTGTGTGTGTGTGTTTTTTTTTTGCATGTCTAAATATGTAATTATAGGAAATAATCAGCCTGGTCTCACTCCCAAGTCGTCACATAGCGACGCTTGGGCAGCACCTACGGCGTCATCTTTTAGACGCAGAAGGAGGCCTTTTGCGTTATTATTTGACGCACTCCTCGCGAATTTACGAATCCTACTATGGCGAAGGCTTTGCTCATGATAACCGACTGCGAGCATGCCCGCTCAGTCTTCGCCGTGTGCGCGTAGATCTTTCTGAGTTTGTTATTCCCGTACCCCACCCCCAACCCCTAAACATAACCTCACAGGAGTTCATGTAACTCGGGCTCATGCCCGAACTGTTAAGATAGTGGGCGAGCCCGACCACAAGAGTTCACGTAACTCTCTACCAGAGGAAGAAAAAAAAAGCATAAAAAAGCATAATATTGAAGTGCCACAACCAAAGACAAATTATGTGGCCACAACCGTCAATATACGACGCAAAAGGCTGCGTCAATATACGACGCAAAAGGCTACCTTTGGCGTCACATAGCGACGCTTGGGCAGAAGCGTCGCTATGTGACGAGTCCGCGTGAGACCACGTTGGAAATAATACATGTTGCAGCGGATCAATGCAGATCTTTTCCCCACTTGCCTGTAGACATGCATTGAAACAAAACAGTATTTATGCACTGAATGTTAACATTATCATACAGCATAAATGTTGTCCACTGTAAAAAATAGTTTTCCTAATTCTGTAATATCATGCTGTGTGAATCTCAACATAACAAACCAATCTTTTATGCAATCTTTAAACAAAAACTTAGCAGCAGCTTAAAACTTTAAATTGCAGATGTTTTGCTAGGATGTGCTAGGCTAAATAAAAATAAGAACATCAAAAAGATGGCATATGTGTGCCAAAAATCTACAAGTTTAACTCCAGCTAGAATGAATAAATTCACAAAAATGTTCACATCAGTCTAAGTGTGTCTGCATTTAATATATGTGCACCTCATTAGTAATTGCTAAAACTTAACTAAAACAAATGTAAATTGAAGAATAATCTGCGAAGACAGCGTTCACTTCCCAGAACAGTTTTTAGTTTTTACCAGGGGGGACGTTGTTCCTTTAAGGGGATTAGTGATCTGACTGCCAGTCACAGTGTATTACACTAATGTTTGAAATCTCCCCAAATGGGACCAGAAGCCGCCTTCTGAGCCCGGCGCCAAGGCGAACGCACCCCTTATCGTCCCGACCACGGAACGAAAATACGGTTTCTCCTCCGTGATCATGCGTGCCAGAGGCCAGAAGCCCCCCCCCCCTTCCCCCACGGAAAAAAGAAGAAAAATAACCGTAAACACTCTCGTGCGTTTCCGTCGTTCCCTCAAATCGTTCAGACAGTCCCTCTCACAGTATGATGCATGAAGTAAATTCTTCCCGCATCGAGTAGTTTTGCCACTTTTTGCAGTAACGGCGAGAGAAAAGAACACATTTTAAAGACTTTTAAAATGAAAACCCAACTGAATTCCTGCTTCATTCTGATATCGATATTAGGTAGGCCTAAGTAATAACGGGACCCTAGACAAATTCTACCAGGAATTTTAAGAGCCCACAATTACCCTGTATTCCCAACTCGGAGGTTTCGTCGAAGTGAAATGAGTTTGAAAGACACGCTGGGTTGCAGACTCGCCGACTCACAAATACACTTCAAGAGCACCACAATGAAGTCTCAAACAGGGCGGGAGGTCGTTAAAACGTCGTGCCCGTCGAGCCGTTTTATTGGGCAGAACTCTGCCGCATGAATTGTGTGCCCAGACCAAACGTTCACCTCAGCGTGTTTTAAGATCTAACTGCTGTCTAATCCTTGCCAGTTCCCTTAATTTGTTTATTCAGAGTTTTTATTTTATAGATAAAGGTAGATGAATAAGCAAGGACTGGCTTAGTGAAGATGCTGGGTCAGGAGACGTCCGTCTTTTACGGGCACTCTAAATCAGGCAGATATACGGCCACCTGGGGAAGGACCTGCCGATCGATCGCGCCGATGCCCCGAGAGGCAAAATTATTAGCATCGGAAGACAGGCAGGTGAGATTTAAACGCTCCCCTGACAGATCCTTCATCCGGACAAGCGGGAAGGCGAGTCTCGCTCACATAAGAGCGCTGGAAATATAAATCTGGGCTTCAGGTCACAATTCAGTCGCTGCCAAGTCAAGCCCAGGTAATTGGTTGCTACCATGTGACTGCGGTACATGCGTGTAGGCTATCTGGCTGCATGGTGGGAATGAGACTAATTGGCGCAGGTTTGGGTAGCTGCGGTTGGACAGGAATACCGACATGGCCTGTTGTCCCTAGCAACTGCCCTTCATGTATTGCTTATGTTTTTTTTTTGTTTTTTTTTTGTTTTGGTTTAACCCCCCACATCTATTTCTCCGTTTTAAATTGTTTTCCAGCAAGCAGCCTGTGTCTTCAAGAATGTGGGACTGATTGCAAATGTATGCAGTTGGTATGAATTGAATTAGGGCTGTTTCAAAAGAATTAATAAACGGCATAACCCAAGACATTACCCAGGTGTTTGTAGACATGTCACCGACCATCTAAATGGTGATGCTGACCGAGTATTGAATAATAGATATTTTTAAATATATATATGTACATTCATTAAATGCCAGGAAGCAACAGCTAAAACCCGAATCAATAACAAGGATACGTTACCAAAGCTTCCCTGTAGGGGTCAGTGTTTTCCTCTGAGACAAAAAAACCACAGTCGGGGAAAGATTGTTGATACGGACCGAACGGAAATGCATTAAAAACCATGTAAGGAAGAACAAATAAATAAAAAAACAGTGATAGCTGCTTGACAAACCTTATTTTACCCATTGGTTTAACTGTAAAGTGATGAACGTGTATGGTTTATATATGGTCATGTACAATGCACGTTGTACTCCATGTTGTGTGTTTTTACAGTTTCATATGTTCTGAAGTACCTTCAGGTTTTTGAAATATTTCAGAACACATTTTCCTGTGATCGCCCTGTCTATTGTAGAGCAGTATATGTGTTCTGGCGTTTAGCACATGGAGTAGTTTCAGGTTATAGATGTTGTAATCAACGGAATAGCATTATCGTGTACTATATGGAGTAGACGGCTTATTTTGTTGAGAGAGTAGATCCATAACGTCGTAGATGTACACATTCTGTAGTCAGTGGAGGAACCGTATTGTGTAGTAGATGAAGTAGAGATATTCTTGTCATGAGTGAGATGCCGGAATGTGCAGTTAGTCCTGGCTCCCCAGTGCCTTACTGGAACAACGTGAAGCAATTACCTGAGAGGAGAATTCCCCAACCTTATTTAAATCCCCATAAAAATGCATTTCCCTGGACAGGGACATAGTAGGGAGTTAATAGTGTCAATTTACTCTTTATGCACTCTTATTGATTTGTGTGTGTTGCACAGGCGAAGGGCAGGATGCGATTGCAGTCATGCCCCCCCCCCCCCCCCCCCCCCCCGTCCCCCGTCCCCACCCCCCCGTCAAATAACAAACCAAGATCTCAGTAGAGAGGAGAAGACTTCACTGTTGGAGAGCTATTAGGCGACTGAACTTGTAACCAAAAGGGTACAGGTTTGAATCCCAGACGGGGCATAGCTTTTCTGTCCCTGAGAGAGGCACTTATCCCGAGCTGCATCAGTGAATATCCGGCAGTATTAACAAGTATTACGTAGAGACATTACGTTACAGTGACAAAGTCACCCAGGATAAGGGAGCCTCTTAAGAAATAAATAATGAGACAAATGCATCTCATTTGCTGGGCATCAGTGAAGTGAACCCCGATCTCCTGGGGCAGTGAAGTCAAGCAACTTGTTTATGAAATGAAAGGGCAAGGAATGTGGTTCTTTGGCCTGAGGGTATAAAAAAATTACCCTGTTTGATGAGAATTTAAATTGGGTGGTGTGACATATAGTTAGAACTTAGTTCACTGGAAAGTGGACCCTGTTTGTTTCGGTCTATTGAAATGCAGGAGCTGTTCAAATTATGCACGGGTCTGTCCAGAGAAAGTGTAAATGCACTTTGATAGAATAACGCAAGCTCTTTTTTTTTATAGATACCTTCATCTTTTACTTCCCTGTTGTTGTTTTTGTGGGAAAAAAATCAAAGCGTGCTGAAGCATGTTGCTGAAAGTCTTTGGCCTGTCAAGCTAGCTTGTGATTTGCAATCGTTTGCCCACTGAGCAATGACGAGATGTAAGCAGCTCAAAGCACTGGAAACATAAGGGAGAAAATGATGACAGACATTATGCAAAAGCAGTCTCAATGAACAAGAAGCAAAATTGTGGGTGACGCCGTTTGGCTGTGTTTCACGTTGACAGCAGCTATAAGTATTGAAAACCTCAATAATAATGCATTTTAGCCCAAACACTTTTTATTACAAGAGCTGTGAGTTACAGTCACGGGCTTGTTTTATGAATTGCATTTGATGATGCCACAGTGAATTTATTTGAATGCTGAGAAATTCCGAAGCAGTTTCTTGGTCTAGAGCTCTCGCAGTCAAATTCACACAGAAGCCCTCGTCAGTCTGCGATTTTGACGGCGCTTTTTAGGGAAAGGTATCAGCTGGGACGAAGCCGACGTTTGCTGGGGAAACTAGAAAGGCTTGCCTACAGAACCGAGCAGAGAAGAAGTGAGGTCAGAGAGATTTTTACTGGAGGAGGAGTTGATTTTTTCTCCTTCTCTCAGGGTTGAGGTTTGTACGAATCTGTCCAAAATCCCCTGATAATGTCCGGGAGCCTGATTGCCATCGGCGTTTGCTATCTTGCCTGAAGGTGAAAAAAAAATCTTATCCTTGTAATTCATATCATTAAATAAGAGGTAACCTTGGGGGAGATATTTTACTAAATCTGTTGTTGAATACAAAGTGGTGTGGTAGGTGGCTGGAAAAATAATTTCCAGTTATGTTGACGGTATCAGTACTGAATAATGCTGGGACACAAACACATGCGCACACGCACAAGCACATGCACACACACACACACACACACACACACACACACACACGCACACACACACAGGCACACACACACACACACACGCACGCACACACACAGCCACACGCACACACACAGACATACAGGCGCACGTACACACACACACACAATCAAGCACGCACGCACACGCACACACACACACACACACACAGACACACACACACATGCAAGCACACACAGGCACACATGCACGCGCACACACACATACTCACACAAATATATGTACAGTGAGCACCACAGTGCTACTATAACTTCTCTGCATTTGAATGGATCTCTATGGGAATTGGGTGGTGGGACTTGATTTAGCTGTAAATTATGCTGGAACAGTATGGAATACGTGGTTGGCTAAATGGCTGTAGGTCAGCAAGGGTCTGAGGTATCAAACAAGCCTCAAACCATCACTGTGCTGCCAGATATGCAGTAGATATGGATGTATCACTTTAAAGGTTATTTTTCCTGACAAATTTTCCTATTGAACTCTATGGAAAAATAAGTCAGGAGAAGAAACCCTTCAAGTTATCCATCCATATCTACTGCATATCTGGCAGCAGAGTGATGATTTAAGGCTTTTTTGATATGTCAGACCCTTGATGACTTAGAGCCATTTAGCCAATCATGTGTTCAATACTTTTCCAGTGTAATTTACAGCTAAATCTACTGTAGTCCCACCCCCCAATTCCCATAGAGATCCACTGGAATGCAGAGAGGTTATAGTATCGCTTGTAGGAGTATCAGAACATAAGATACCAAGAGTCTTTTGATATTGTTGGGTCACAGACATCAGGAAGTCATGGCATGCAAAGGATATGCGAACAAATATTAAAAAGTGATTTCTTTATTCTACATTATGTTAAAGTGTCCAATATTTTTTGATACCCGAAAATGGGGGGGGCTATGTACAAAAGGTTCTATAATTTCTAAACGGTTCATCCGATATGCATGAAAATACCCTCAAATTAAAGCTGTCAGTCTGCACTTCAACCTCATTGTATCCTTTTAAACTCAAATTTCTACAGTACAGAACCAAAATAACAAAATATTGTCACTGTCAAATGAATTATGGTGCTCACTGTAAAGGATTTAAAATTTATAGATTGTAATTGATCACAAATTTGGACCATGCCATATTTTGTTTCCTTGTTTTTACCATGCCAGAAATGAAGCTTTTGTCATGTGTTCTGTGTGCAGTCCCAGAGTCTGCTGGCATATATGTCCCATAATTCACTGCTGACGGTCTCTTTTATGTTATGGATGGCCTTTAAGTAGGCCTTAAATCTGGTCTAAATGGTCTATTCACTTCTCGCCTTCTCATCTGTTTATGACAGGATAGTTTGCACCCAACCCTTCATTCCCACTATGGGATGGTAATTAGCTTCATATTTCTCTTCAGCCTCTTTGCTCTAATTAATATTTTATTGCAGCAGATTTTATCACTACACAGTGGTGTGTGTGTGTGTGTGTGTATGTGTGCGTGTGTGTACATTTGTATGTGTCTGTATTGAACTGCATGCAGTAGGGCAAGAGGACTTATTTATGATAGGAATGTTATTTGTTAATACGTTACACATTATAATGGCACAGAAAATACTTTAGCAGACTTCACCTAGCGAATATGCGTGTACGCTCCTGCGTGATCTTCGTCATCAGAAGATGGGAAAAGTGAATATTTATTATGCCATACACAAAATCTGTAATAATTCCCCTGATCATTTTTATGTATCCTTTATTTTTGCGGTACAGTGGTGCCAAAGATATGCAGTCCAAAAGATGCAGGTTAGTATAATTGGGGACTCTAAATTGTCCGTTGGTATGAGCATGTGAGTGAATGGTGTGCAGGCCATGCTGTGGATTGGCTACCTGTCCAGGGTGTATTCCTGCCTCTCGTCCAATGCATGCTGGGATAGGCTCCAGCCCCCCCTGCAACCCTGACCAGGAGTAAGCGGTTTAACCTCTTCGCGCAGATGCCATTTTGGTCAATTATCACCTATTTAGGGGGTGTTCTATTTAAGGCTTTATAACTCCAGGTGTGCGCTTCACAAAAACTTGGAAAATTGCTTAAATGAAGCAAGACAGTACCATGTACAGTTGTGTTAAAAAAATAGCAGTACAACATCAGTAACCTGATGAACCACTGTTATAAGTAGTAGTGATATTTCTGCATGGCAAATAATTTACTTGTAGATGTAGTAGTGTAATAGAAAAACAACAGACCCAACTGTCATGACATGCACGCTGCTTGTTCTGAGTAATTGACTCATTCATTGAAAGGGGCATGTTCAAAATAATAGCAGTGTGGAGTTTAATTAGAGAGTTCATTCATTCTGTGAAAAAACAGGTCTCATTAATTGTCCTTTATTAAGGAAGAAGGGAAGCATATGTTTCACACATTGTTATAAAATATATTTCCTTCTGAATTGCTAAGTAAAATGGGCCGTTCCAAACATTGTTCGGAGGAACAACGTAATTTGATTAAAAAGTTGATTGGAGAGGGGAAAACGTATTAAGAAGTGCAGCAAATTATAGGATGCTCAGCTAAAATGATCTCAAATGCTTTAAAATGGCAACAAAAACCCGAAACACGCGGAAGAAAATGAGCAACTACTGTTAAAACGGATCGAAGAATAGTCAGAATGGCAAAGATTCAGCCAATCATCACCTCCAGAAAGATCAAAGATGATCTAAAATTACCTGTAAGTGCTGTTACAGTCAGAAGACATTTGATCGAAGCTAAGCTATCAGCAAGAAGCCCCCGTAAAGCACCATTGTTGAAAAAACGGCATGTGCAGAATCGGTTAAAATTTACCAAGGAACACATCGATTGGCCCAAAGAGAAATGGCGTAACATTCTGTGGACTGATGAGAGTAAAATTGTTCTTTTCGGGTCTAGTGGTCGTCGACAGTACGTCAGACGATCCCCGGGTACTGAATTCAAGCCACAGTACACTGTGAAGACAGTGAAGCATGGTGGCGCAAAAATCATGGTATGGGGAGGTTTTTCATACTACGGTGTTGGGCCTATTTATCGTATACCAGGGATCATGGATCAGTTTGAATACATCAAAATACTTGAAGAGATTATGTTGCCATATGCCGAAGAGGAAATGCCCCTGAAATGTGTGTTTCAACAAGACAACGACCCCAAACACACGAGTAAGCGAGCAACATCTTGGTTCCAGACAAAAAGGATTGAGGTAATGGAGTGGCCAGCTCAATCCCCCGACCTCAAACCCATTGAAAACTTGTGGGGTGACATTAAAAATTCTGTTTCTGAAGCAAAACCCAAAAATTCACAGGAACTGTGGAATGTAGTTCGTTCATCCTGGGCTGAAATACCTGTTTCTAGGTGCCAGAAGTTGGTTGACTCGATGCAATGCAGATGCGCAGCAGTTATCAAAAACAATGGTTATGCAACTAAATATTAGTTCAGTAATTTAAAGTGAAGTTAAATCTTGAAAAATTTATTCAGTTTATACAGTAAGTGTTTGAGTTTGAAGAGAAAAATGTCAACAATGCTATTTTTTTGAACAGATTAATATTCCTTTTCTTTGCTTCCTGTAAAAGAATAACGCAGACTTGATAAAATTTGTTAATGCTTTGATTTGGAATTGAATGTGTAATGTTTCCACTACATTTGAAATATGGAACTAACTAACTTTTTTTAACGCACTGCTATTTATTTGAACACAACTGTATGTACAATACTAGATTTGTTTATTTTCATAATTTGGGTCAAAAAGTGCCACAAATGCAAAACAAAGTTGTTGTTTTTTATAAATGTAAAACGGGTAAAATTACATTTCCTGGATCATACACTCTACAAGTGTGCAAAATCTGAGGGTGATATGCAGATTTATGACGCAAAATGTAAGCAGTGTACCCTGTTGTCCCTTAGGGTCTCCAAATCTATCCAAAATGGCAAAATTGTGCACTGCTGTAAATCATAAAATAATGATATATTCAACTACAAATCAACTGTTGTGGCTCATGAAACTCACTTTTGCATAATTTTCAAGTGGAAATTAGTATAGGGGGATAGATATCTTCGGATTTAAAACCTGTCATAAAAATGAATAAAATATTTTTTGTCAATTATAAAGCACATACATTTGCCCCTTATGATGGTTTAAGATTAAAAAATTGATATCACACTGGTACACACACCTATATACGTAGCCTAATCATTCACATTCACCTCAATAAAACATCACTTTTTTCTGTACTCTACAGTATGTAATATTTTGCTGCATACCCTGGGGTCATTTATTTGTAGTTTTAAAAAATATATATGTTTACATTCATAATCACTCGAAAGAAGATTTTACATTCATCACATCTCTCGTTGGAGTGAGTATTTTCCATGCCCTAAGTGGCAAGTATAGCCATACGCAATAGTATATATTATGTGTGATAAGAGTACAATAAAATAATATTTTCTAGCTTCACGGAAAATTGGTGCATCAAATATAAAACAGGTCTCAGCAGCCTATGAACACTTACACTGCTATGAGAACTGATTGGAACAACTAGCAGACACCAAGGATAAATAGGAATAAGGCTTTATTCAGGGTCGACAGAACAAGGGTCAGAGTCCAGCAAACAGTGCAATGTAGGCAAGGCAGAATCGGGGTCAGGTCCAGCCAGGGGTCAGAGTCCAGCAAACAGCAATACGGAAGAGGCAGGGCAAAGTCCAGAACAGGCAGGGGTCAGAAGATCTGTCAGGCTGGAGAACAGGGGGGCGAAGGACTGGAGCAGGGCTGGACAGGAACAGGCAAGGCAGGCAGGAGAACAGGAGCAGGACGGGTAGACACAGGCCTGTAAAACAGAAACTTGGAACAGGCAGGGAGCAGGCAGGGAGCAGGCAGGGAGCAGGCAGGGAGCAGGCAGGGAGCAGGCAGGGAGCAGGCAGGGAGCAGGCAGGGAGCAGGCAGGGAGCAGGCAGGGAGCAGGCAGGGAGCAGGCAGGGAGCAGGCAGGGAGCAGGCAGGGAGCAGGCAGGGAGCAGGCAGGGAGCAGGCAGGGGAAACCGCTGGAAAGTGTTGACACAAGCACGAATGCAGGGCACAAGACGATCTGGCTCAGAACAAAGAAACAGGTGAGACTATATGCCAGATTAACGATGAGACAATGAGGAACAGGTGAGACGAAACATAATGAGGAAACACATATCAGGTGTGGGAAGCAGAGACACGAAATGGGGAAAAGGGAAAACGCGGAACGGACTACGAATACTGAAAATACACAGAAACGGAAAAACCAGGAACGGACTAAGACGTAGAGGCATGGGACGTGACATTACACTACAGTATGAGAAATGCACTAACAATGTGTAATGTAATAAAAATATAAAACATGTGGCACAAGACAGTGGTGGAGTGGAAAACGCGTACATATCTGAAATATTACAAGCAGTAATACTGACATATACCGGAGGAAAATCTCGTCTTGTTCGTTGGCATATTCTCTGATAGAATCAGTACTATGGTATCTTCTTCTGACCCACTCCAAAATCCCATGTAAGCAAGGCGAGGTGGCCAAATTTGACAGGAAAATAACAATTATGCCGCAGTGCGCGAATGTACATTCTTCCATTTTTTGTAGTTGTTTGCATAAAACTAAACGAATAAAACTAAAAATGCTGTTATGCCCGGCTGTAATTTATTGTTCAAAGCATCCAATAAGACATTTCAAACACTGTTGCGAAGGTTATAATGTCCTTTATTGGGTAAAAGAGTTGTCAATCAAACCAGAATGAACTGGAATGAGCTGCACGAACAGCTGATGGGGTTTTACGTTAGGGGTTTTCAGAAGGTGTACTAGCGTTATAAAGGGGTGTGTATTTCTCAAACGGATTGTCGAAGACAATAAATGACCACTGAATCTTGAAAGGGACATCTCTGCATAAAACCAATGGTAGGATTGTATATTTATTTCATATTTAGTAGCATATATTGACAGTAGAATGGCTTGGTATAATTACACAAGAATGTTACTTGTTTATTTAGCTATTGAGTGAGCAGGGCTTTTCACGGCTGTACTGGCATATGCTCAGGCTGTTGTTGGCTTTATCTTGTTGCTGTGATGGAATACAAATTTTAAGCTGATTCTGAAGATTATTCCAGTTTTTTTGGTGCATAGTAATGAATTAATTAAAATCTGTAACCACATTCATATCACTTTAAGCAATTTATTAGTGTCCATAGTTCAGATTAGTATTATTCAACATTTTTTGTCAATTTTTCCTGAACTAACTTCTAATTTGACTGAATTAAAGCTGCTTTTGTATTACTCACCGTAATGGAACAGTGGCTCTCAAATTTCCGTGTCACAATAACCTTTTGCCTAATATGCCTTAACTTCTGTTGACATTTTTGGTTTATGGTAATTGGCTCATTCCCTCCCAAGTGCACAGTTACCCACAATTACAAAATTGATTAGCACATTACTTTTGTGCATGTACATAGATCCTATTAATTTTGAGTTAATCCAAGCGTGACTGTACATATCACAAAGCCCTCTAAATTGAATAAAGTATAAAATGGAACTAATTACGGCAATTAAGCCTGATCAACTGAATGCAGGGGTTAGAATTACTGCTGCGTGCATCCTGGCTGTTACCCTCAGTTTGACTGCTATAGCATTACAGGCCATACTGACTTAAGCTAGGCTGGCGGATTGATGTTCTGCTGTAACACTAATGCAGATAAATCCAGTACACTTTCCATGCAGCAACATGTTTAGGGTTTGAACCCGATTACTTATTTTCAGCATCCTTTTCTATTCAATTTGCGACAATGGTTCGGAACAATTTGTTGCATCAAAGCAAGCTATTACATATTTTCCCCGCAGGAACATTGCACCAATAAGTCACTAATAAGTCCATTTACAGTAACCCACCAGCATGGGATGGATATTTGGGAATAGATTTGACTGTTGCGGTCATTCACAGCTGCTTTTTGATTGCATTGCAGGTTTACTGAACACACGAGGTTAAATAGAACCACCGGCTGTTGTCAGCATTCCGAATCACAAAAGTATCCTTTTTTAACCATGGGGCTTTGATAAAGGGGAATTGAAAAGAGGCCATTTGACCTTTAGGCGTTTAAATTATTAAATGGCAAATAGAGAGGAGGTCTGGATACTCACAGAGGTAATTTGTCTTTGGCTGCTTGGAGCGGGAGAGAAATCCTATTTTGGGGCCGGTGGCTCGGGGCTTCGGCTGTGCGGCCCTGTTCCGCTCCTCAGGTGTACGTCCTGCTAATAAAGAGCCCTTTCACCTGAGCCGTCCTCTTTTTTCATCTCTCGCTCACTCCTTCAGAGCGGCAGTACCCTCTCCACGGCACCGAGCAGAGGGGGGCTTTGGAGGCGAGATTATTTGATCATCCTCCCGAACAAAGACTTACCACCTTTTTTTTTTCCCCCTCATACAACTTTTCCACACTGCGGCCGATTATCAGGGCTTTGCGGCGCTAATTTCGCAGCAAGGGCTTGCTAACATCTGTGGGGTCCGGCCACTCTCTAAAATGTGTGTGTTTAGCACACCTGCCTGATGAAAAAGCATCTATGTTGTGAAACCGAGCAGAAAATGCCTGGACTCCTTTGAGAAAGATTTTTATATTCATGCAGTTTGAATCCCAAATCGACGGGGTTCTCCAGCTGCCATGAGATAAATGAGTTAGCAGAATCCTTCCCGCTGCTGAATTCAGACCGCAGGCTTTCTGGAGAAAATGAACCGATGGTGACAGGGCTTGATTAATGGTGGTAACGAGACAATGAGGGACTGCCCTGCGTGAACGCGGCTCAAGGATTTGGTGTTGTTCAGCACTGTTCACCTGTGTTAGCTCGGAACTGCAGTACATGATCCTCATATCAGTTTCTCTAAAGACACATACAGTGGTGTTAAAAAAAATAGCAGTACAACATCAGTAACCTGATGAACCACTGTTATTAGTAGTAGTGATATTTCTGCATGGCAAATAATTTACTTGTAGATGTAGTAGTGTAATAGAAAAATAACAGACCCAACTGTCATGACATGCACACTGCTTGTTCTGAGTAATTGACTCATTCATTGAAAGGGGCGTGTTCAAAATAATAGCAGTGTGGAGTTTAATTAGATAATTCATTCATTCTGTGAAAAAAAACAGGTCAAACAGGTATTCCACAGGTAAACAGGTGATGCCATTGAAGGGTACAACTTCAATAACTTGAAGGGTTTCTTCTCCTGACTTATTTTTCCATAGAGTTCAATAGGAAAATTTGTCAGGAGAAACAACCCTTCAAGTGATCCATCCATATCTACTGCATATCTGGCAGCAGAGTGATGGTTTGAGGCTCGTTTGATACCTCAGACCCTTGTTGACTTACAGCCATTTAGCCAACCATGGGTTCCATACTATTCCCGTGTAATTTACAGCTTAATCTAGTCCCACCCCCTAATTCCCATAGAGATCCATTCAAATGCAGAGAGGTTATAGTATTGCTTCTAAGAGTACCTGGAAATAAGATATCAGGAGTCTTTTGATATCCTTTTATACAGAATCATGATGGCATCACCTGTTTACCTGTGGAATACCTGTTTTTTTTCACAGAATGAATGAATTCTCTAACGCCCCTTTCAATGAATGAGTCAATTACTCAGAACAAGCAGCATGCATGTCATGACAGTTGGGTCTGTTGTTTTTCTATTACACTACTATATCTACAAGTAAATTATTTGCCATGCAGAAATATCACTACTACTAATAACAGTGGTTCATCAGGTTACTGATGTTGTACTGCTATTCTTTTGAATACCACTGTAGATGTTTGCTGTTTGGAGTATATTTAGAGAAAGACTCACCTTTTCAGTTCACAGCTTACGACGGCTCCATGTTCCATGCAGACTTTCGTAACCCTTATATGTGGGTTGTGGGTCAGGTGGACCACAGCCACCACAGCTTTCTTAAGATATCACTTTATATTTACCTGTTCATCCGATTCGAGTTTGAAGTAAGTTCAGGGTTTTCCGAAAAGATTCAATGACTACTTGGGAAAAGTTTGTTTGGATGCAATGCAGCAAGCTTTTACCAAGTCAACGGGCCTAGCAAGGCTGGTTGATATGTTCACCTAGACGCTTGTTATTCCTCTGTGCAAAGCCCATGGTTTTCTCAAGGAGTACATGAAGCCAAACCAAGTCACCAGCCTGGAGTATATAAACATCCGTCTTATCGATAACCTATCAATATCAAATGACCAATAATCAATATACATTATATATCAATAAATACAAGTGTTACATGTGAGCGCGGCACTTACCAAACACTGTGTGTGAAGAATATAACCAACGCAGTTTCATTGTGGGTTGAAGTTAAGTGCACCATAATGTAGCCTCATGGATCCAGGTCATCATGAGTGTAGTGCTGGCTGTACGTTTAGCGTAGCATGGAGACCTGACCCGCCCCCCCCTCTTCCTCTTCCTCTTCCTCCTCTCCGCAGTGTGTACCAGGTGGTGGTGGAAGAAGAGCGGCCAAGGCGTGCCAGGGGTGCGGCGGAGATCCTGCGCTGCTACCCCCGTGCCTATACACTTCCAGAACGCCACGCTGCTCAACTCCCAGTACTACTTCACCGCCGAGTTCCCGGCCGCGGGCATCCAGGTGCCCCAGCCCTTCAGCATCGGGGACAACAGGACCTACAGCGGCTACTGGAATGCCCCTCTCCTGCCCCACAAGAGCTACAGCATCTATTACCAGGCTGTGAGCACGGCCAACGGGGTGGGTATCACTGCCGCTGCCCTTTCCATAAACACACATCTGTACATTATATCAGAGTGTATGAAAATTCCCCGCATTAGAAGCTACAAACTTACGTGCTTTAGCCTCAAAAGCATATTTTGCCCTTTTATAGGAATTGAATAATTGGACAACTTCTGATTTTCATAGGCCTGTAGTTAGTATTAACCAGAAATTTGAATATGTAAATATTAATATGAGAATTAAAATACTTTGTGTTATTATTATTATTATTATTATTATTATTAGTAGTAGTAGTAGTAGTAGTAGTAGTGGTAGTAGCACGAGAAGAAAATGGTTTAGAAAATATTATTACAGTTTAGTTTACATGTATTGAAATACTCAGCTGAGAGTAGAGAGAGAGAGTCAGCTCTCCTGGAGCATAGACAGACAGGTGGTAACAGACAGCTCACAGACAAGCTCTGTGTTCTGCATCACTGTGGCCAGTCTCCCCATTGGTCATTGCCATTTCTTCCACATTAGCCTGGATGTTTTTCTTGACCTTGCTTAACAGTTTTCCATCAAATCCTCAGAAGGTTGTATTGACATCATTTGAGGGAGAGGTCTTGAAACAAAAATATTAACGTGGCAGACAATCATATGCTGCTTCAGTGTGCGATTAGAAAAGGTGGCAAATTTGTTCTGCGATTGTGACAGTCGACTGTGTGAGAAACCTGTTTGTTTTCTCTTCACTGACCTATAATGGTATGACACATCTTAAAACATACCCTGGCATTATAAGTAAATTACCAGCATGTAGTGAATTTTCATATTTTTTTGGTGTTAAATCCCATTAAGCCTTGCTGGACCGCTTTGTTATGTAAAATATAATGGCCTCAGTTAGCAAGTGCAGAATGTGAGAGTAAGTAAGTACAAATGTGTTTACTATTCATGAATTATCATAGCGATGTCTTTTTACTGTTGTAACTGAATTTATTTACAGATGAATGCAAATGACATTCCTGTCCTCCATTATAGGTCCCTGGTCAATGGATATTTTAATTCAGGCTTGAATTGATTATTGCTATTTTGTGTAAATGTAAGCCAAACAAATTGTTTTTTTTTTTTTTTGCATTTAAATGATTGAATCTGTGGGAGTGCATTTTGGATTATTATTATTCCTGACTTATTCAAATCACAGAAATCTGTGCCACTGCTTTTACGCGGCTTTAATTTCTCTGGGTTTTTAACAAAAAATTTACAAATGCATTTTAACGGACTTTGTCTGTGCTTAATGGAGTCTCAAATTAGTACTGAATTTTATTTCCCGTTGCAGATGAGCAGATGCACTTACCTAACCCCTACTGCATCTTTGTATTTAACTTCAATAATTTAACAGCCTTTTACACGTTATCCTTTTAAATAATGCACATTATAAAGCCAACATTTTTTACTGGATAAGCAACAGGATAAAATGAGACACTGAATAAGCTGGTAATGTCTATTTACTCATTCTTATGCATTCCTCATACTAAAATGAGAACGGAAGGCTTTTGCCAGCACCTTACACATCTACCTGTATCAGGAGCAGGGTTTTTTTAACCATCCGAATGGCATTACACTTAAGCTATAGTCTCCAAAGAAGATCTCTGTGTTGTATTTCGTTGCTCTAGAGTTCCATATGTCTTGTCCAGCCCTCATGCTGTCTGTCTGTCTGTCCCTGACATGTACAGAGTAGTCTGTGCCAGAAACATTTACAACTTGGATTTCAGCGTAAAGCAATCAAGCCAAGCTCAGCTCAACCATCAGATGTGCAAAGTGGTCCATACAGTACATCAGGAAAGGGGAAAGGGAAAGGTCCAAAACTAATGTTTGTAAACATCTCACTATGGCAGCTCAGGCCAGGGGAATGAAATTTACTTTTTTACCCACTGGCCGGAATGGCTTGTGGATTCTAAAATTCACCAGCCATTTTCAACATTTTTCCAGCCACATTAACTTTTACAGTGTAACACAACCTGGTTGGTCAGAATTTTACCAGCATTTGGCTGGTGGTGTGTGTTAATTTCACACCCTGGCTCAGGCAGAGCATTGGAAATGGTTTCCCGTCAGGAGAACGTGCGCACACCTGCCAATTCAGATGGCTTTCCGGAATCACCCGGCATCCGACTGCACTGTGTTTTACGTTTCACGTTTTATGCACATGGTCTGTGGTAGATTTAGGACAGTATTTGGGGCCAGAGTGATCAGAACAGACTCCAGCAAGACACAGGCCAGTTAGTATCGGGGCGGGAGTGCAGTATAATGGTTAAGGAAATGGGATAGTAATTCTGAGGTTGCAGGTTCAATTCCCAGGTAGAACACTGCCATTGTACCCCTGAGGAAGGTACTAAAGCTGAATTGCTTCGGTAAATATCCAGCTGTATGAATGGATGCTGTGTAAAACTGAGTAAGCTGCTCCAGATAAGAACATCTGCTAAATGGCGGTAACGTAATGCAATATAAATGCATTTCTTCTCCACCGGTGAAATAATGACACCTCTTTTTCTGTCTTTCTGTCCCTGTCCCTCTGAAATAGGAAACCAAAATTGACTGCGTCCGAGTCGCCACCAAAGGTAAGATTGTCATTGGTGCCTGAGAGCATAGTGACCTCTCCACAGATTTTGATTGGTTCAGAAAAAAAAAGTGTCGTCAAGGACCGGTTTACCTGTTATGCAAAAACTTAATGCCAAACAGAAGCTTTCAGATCTCACACACACATGCCATTTAAAATGACGCTAATATGCAATAAGCTGTCCAACCCTAGTCAGAATTGCACAGTGTATTTTGGTCTTTGTTCCAATGAGCTCTGCAATTAATAATACTCAGTTCTGCCTGTTGTATTGAACAAGGAAAGTCCACACTTAGTAAATAAAGTTTTGGATGAGCCCTTGGCAGAATGCTAATCTGGATTTAATATCACATAATAAATCTGCTTAATTAGTTTGTTGTTGCCGATACAGGTTATTCTTAGTGTCTTTGCTCTAACAGAAGGATTTAAGTAAAGGATTACAAAAGTATTTTGTGTTTGTTTGAAACACCCTTAAAACACATACCAGTGCAGACAGGCACTCACTTTATTGATCCAGAGCAATTAGTCATTCGTTGTGGCCTTGGACAGCAAATCAAGCAAAGAATTCAACTTTGAGATGTGGGCCGCCGATATCGTTTCAAGGGGCAGACATTAACAAAAATTTTAAAAATTACGTTGATTAAACACTGCTTTCTTTTTATTGACATAGTAACACCACCAACAGCTTATTTGTTTCACAACTAACTTATAGCAGATTTAATGTGGAAATGTCACATAAAGACTAGCCTGCACTGAATGTCAGACCTAGTTCACCGAGAGCTCATTCACCATTGTATTAGAGGAAGAGGTGGAAATCCAGGGGACATAAAGTAAAAGTCCCCCCCAGTATTTTGCTCACCTGGATTTGCTACTTAACATAATTCTTCAGCGAGGAGGTAGAACTAATTAGTGAAATCAGCTGGCTGAGTCTATGGGTGGAAGAAACATGTGGTAGGACTTTTACTTTATGCCCCTTGGATTCCCACCTCTGTATTAGAGGAAGGATCTTATTTTACGTCTTATTTTAGATAGAGCGGCAGTGTATCCACGGTGTTTTGCAAGTTAGGTTGATGTAGCCACTTCTGTTGTTACAGGTTCTCCACAGTTACAGCAGGAATGAGTTGAGGAAAGAGTGCGCTGTTTCAAGGCCCAGGGCATGTGGAACAGACAATAACTAAGGATTCACTTCTGTAGAGTGATGGGAACCCAAAGAGTCAAATTTGAGCAGGTGTGGAACAGTAAGAGTGAAACAGTCAGGCAGTGTGAAACAGTCAGTCAGTGTGGAAAAGTCAGTAAGTGTGAAACAGTCAGTCAGTGTGGAAAAGTCAGTAAGTGTGAAACAGTCAGTCAGTGTGGAAAAGTCAGTAAGTGTGAAACAGTCAGTCAGTGTGGAAAAGTCATTAAGTGTGAAACAGTCAGGCAGTGTGGAAAAGTCAGTAAGTGTGGCATAGTTAATGCATAGCATGCAGAAGATCTTTCCTCACCTGCTCCCTATGGATTATGCAGTATACTGCTTTATTTTTAACCTGTTCCTGTGGTCAGAGGAAGTTGAAAGGCAAGATACCTGCCCATCATGCCAGAAACAGCCAATCACAGTAGATAATTATACATTTTCATAACTCACTCATCATTTAACCCAAACTAACAATTTATAAGCAAAAAATTATAAACCACAAGCTTTATAATGTAAGAACAGCACTAACGGACACACCATCTAACATTGCTCTGGTAACATCCCTGTAGAGTGTCACGATTTTACACTTTGTACTGACACAAGTGGACGCATCATTCTGTGATAGACACACTACTAGATCACCAGCTATCAGCCCATTGACGAGTTCTTGCTTTCTTCTCTTTTTGTTGCATTGTGACTGAGATGTTGTTGTGCACTGAGTCTACAGTCTGAGTCTGGCTCTCTTTCTCTCTCTCTTCTCTCTCTCTCTCTCTCTCTCTCTCTCTCTCCCTCTCACTCTCTCTCTCTCTCCTTCTGCATGCTCTCCTGGATCTGCGTCTCTTCCTTTTGCCCTTAGCCGCCATTATCGTCACTCAGCTCACAACACCCTACATACGCATCGCCCCGGCTGCTGGCGAAAACCAACTAACAGGTCAGATACTCAGCTGCCCAGCCACGTCCTGTCAGTGTGCGAGTGTGTGCAATCTGTATATGTTTGTGTGTAATCTGTATATACGTATGTGTGTGTGTGTGTGTGTGTGTGTGTGTGTGTGCATATGTGTTTGTGTATGTGTAATCTGTGTGTTTGTGTGTGTATGTGTAATCTGTATATGTGTGTTTGTGTGTGTATGTGTAATCTGTATATGTGTGTGATGTGTTTGTGATCTGTATATTCGTATGTGTGTGTGTGCATATGTGTTTGTGTATGTGTAATCTGTACATGTGTGTGATGTGTGTGTGTGTGCGTGTCTATGTGTTTGTGTGTGTGCATATGTGTATGTGTATGTGTAATCTGTGTGTTTGTGTGTGTATGTGTAATCTGTATATGTGTGTGATGTGTGTGTGTCTGTGTGTTTGTGTGTGTGTGTGTGTGTGTGTGTGTGTGTGTGTGCATATGTGTCTGTGTATGTGTAATCTGTGTTTTGTTATCTCAGGGTGATAAATTTGAGGTCACATTTGTGTTTTGTGGCAAGGAATTAATCTTGTAACAGTCCTGATTATGTCACATCAGTTTCATTCGTGCAGTGTAATTATTTTTAATTATCGTTATTGTCCTTATATAGAAATAATTTGTGTTTAACCTTTGTTT
This sequence comes from Synaphobranchus kaupii, assembly GCA_029718625.1. Classification (NCBI taxonomy): domain Eukaryota; kingdom Metazoa; phylum Chordata; class Actinopteri; order Anguilliformes; family Synaphobranchidae; genus Synaphobranchus; species Synaphobranchus kaupii. Next base: position 23,442,796 of record CM056394.1, read on the forward strand.
GCAGAAAGTTGGGCAAATTGTTTTTATTCATTGCTGAGGCACAGTTTTCCTGGAAAGGGAAAAATCAATGGACTATTCCAAAAGTGTGAAGTGCAGCATTACAAAATGCAAGACAAAGCCACTGTGCTACACCATCGGTGGGGAAATTACATTAGAATATTTACTGTGCTCTTGTCAAAGGAAAAGTGAAGGCTGCCATTTCTCAGTCAAACACAAGTTAATGTAAAAGTTTAACCCTTCAAATACTTAGAAAGCAGGTCTGTCTGCCCAGCTGAAAAACTCAGATGCAATTTATAAGGTAACAATTGCTATTTAAATTATTTCCTTGGCATACACTGTCGTATATTTAATTTATATGAGCGGAGAAACTGAGCTGCAGTGGACAGCATGTGTCTGGATAAGACGACACTTTGTTGCCATTGGGAACTGAAACCTCAGAGTAGAGGAGCACCGCCATTCGTACAGGCCTGCTTATTCGACAGCATTTCTCGCTGAAACTAAGGTAGTGGGTGTTTGGGGGATGGAAGCGCTTCCCTTTGATACAGAAATGCGGCAGATGTCCCCTTTTTACAAGTGGGACTATTACACAGCTTCCACAGAGTACTGTCTGTTTTCCTTAAGGCTGCTCTGTGGTAGAAATGTGAGCAAATTATTTATTTATTTATTTTTAAAAACCTGCGATTTTACGCCAGCACGGCAGCTGGTGGCACAGCGCGCTGTGCAGGAACCCTCGCGAGCGACTACGGAGACGGCACAAACCACGAAACTCGCTGCGTCGTATTTGAAGGAACCTTCACGGCGGCAGAGCGAGTCCCTTGTTAATCTGGAAGAATTTGGCAGTGTAGTATAATGGGTAAGGAACTGGCCTTGTAACCTAAATAGGTTGCCGACTTGATTCACAGGTAGGACACTGCCGTTGTACCCTTGAGCAAGGTACTTAATCCGCATTGCTTCAGTATGTATCCAGCTGTATAAATGGACACTGTAAAAAAATGCAAAAACAGTGTACGTCTCTGGGTAAGAGTGTCTGCTAAATGTCCGTAATGTCATGTAACTTAATGTAATTCTAGTGAATGAAGAAAAAAAGGCTTCATTCGAAGATGGTGTTCAAGGGCTCCTGTGTTGAGGGTTGGAGGTTTGTCTGTGTAGCACAGCCTAACTCATTAGCTGAATTAAGGCTTTTTATGTTATCAAACGCGTCTGAATTACAGTAGCCTACAGTTCTCAGTTCTGTCTGCATTGATTAAGCCAGTTTTTTTCCACTTTAGTCTGTAAATCCAGTCCTCAGATCCAGTTCCCAAATGGTCAGGCTTCTGTTAGATAAAGCGTGCCTCCCTGAACAGACGATGGAGTCCAGTCTCAGTGGCTTGGGTGCGGGAACATACTAACTAACTGGCACAGGAACTGGGGATTTCTATTCAGAAAGAGATTCAGATGGAATGCCTCTGACCACTGACCCTGTCGAGAGCTTTTCAGTGCCATGTGATACTCAGGGGTCAGGGGTTAAGACTCGTAAGCTGTTGGTTTACGAACATTCCTGTATAGCAGTGGTTTTTCAACCTTTTCGGAGCCGGTGACCCCCACCCAGGCTCAAAGGCATGCAGGGAACCCCCATCGTAAGATAAAAAGGGTTATATTTTTTAAAAAGGGTATATACATTGAAATATTTTTCAGAATACATAGTAATTGCATGTTAAGTTTGGCCAGGACCCCCTACATTACCTTCAAGGACCCCCTGTTGAAAACCCAGGCTGTAAAGAATCTACCCAAGGGCCTGAGGAATGCCGACTGAGAAGCACTAGCTCTCTCCTCTCGACGCCCCCTGCTTGTGGGAGGATGAATTGTCCCTCATTGTCCTTCACTTTTTAGTATTTTAGCAGATAGGGCGTGGTGGGTTTCCTGCACTATGTGGGCCCCCTGGTTGTGCTCGCATATGGGTCATCTTCAGTTCCAGGCGCCATCCGTTATGGCGAACGGCACTAAACAGTGTGTGATGGAGGTTATTTGGCCTCACTGACAGTGGAGGCTGAGCTGGGCACTACAGTGGATGTGTGTGTGCGCGTGTGTGCCGTGACAGTCTGTTTTCCTTGTCTACAGCCAAGTAACAGCTTTCCTCAGATGGCTGCTTAACGTTCTGTTTCAGTTATTCAGTGAACAGGTTTGCGTGTGTGTGTGTGTGTGTGTGCGTGCGTGCGTGGGGAATGGGGGTGTACGTGTGTGTGCGCGAGTGTTTGTGTGTGTGTGTGTGTGTGTGTGTGTGTGTTTGTGTGTGTCTGAAGGAGTGAGGCAGATGCGGCTGAAGCGGTTGTCGCTGCGAGGTGTGGGTTATCTCATCGGAACAGATCTTAAGCGCGTTCCCCGGGTCTGCTCACCCACCGCAGCATACTTGCGGAATAAATTACTCACCGGGAGCCTGTGTCTCTGCCTCTCACCATATGCGACCCAGATTTTACTGTCCAAAGGCCAGAAAAGTGCTTATTGTGTTCATTACAAAGAAAACAGTGGTGCTGCAGTGCATCACAAATGAGCTTCTCTCCTTGCCTCAGGTTTGAGCACTAATACCAGGAGAAAAAGGCACATTCATGTACAGGTTCAGAAACAAGAAATAATTAAGACAAAGTGTTAACAACAGGAGAGTGCTTAAAGTGGACCTAGGGCTGTTTTATAAAAGGAAAAATAATAATAATTAGTTGGCTCAAAAATCCTCATTGAAAGTAAACATCTACGGTAGCTGGTGCTTTAAATAAATTCATTTGGGGGGGTAAAAAAACTTTTTTTTGAGGCATTTTTAAACCATATCTTCAGAGTTGGATGGACTTAGTGCCTACACGGTCCGTATGGTGTGACATTTATAAATGCTCAGTATGTCCAGCTGTGCACCCATTGGTCGAACATAGGTTCCTTCCAAACACTCATTTTCTGATTGGTCAAGGGAGGTTTCTTTGTGTGGCCAGGTGAGAAGGGCTAGGGCTTAATATTCACCTCTCGTTCCACTGCCTGGAAATAACACGGCGTGGCTACCCCTGCAGTGATGTTACAACCTGGGGGCGGATATGCAGATCCAAATCCGCGAGTGGAACGGGGGCCGAATGATCGCGTGGTTGTTGGGTGCGACAGTCTGTTCGTCTGCCCATCTGTCTGTCTGTCTGTGCCGTTGTTCTGTCGCGCTGTACTTTATATTCCTTTATGCATGATTGTGTTCAGGTGTCTGACTTATTAAATCAAATTCGTGAACCGCTTGATATTCCTCTGTTGTAGGTCTTGACGGAAGAGGCTAGAGTTTTTCTTTCCTCTGACAACTCATTGATTAATGAAGCTAAATAAGGATGAGAAATTTAACCTGAGGAGGTGGCAGTACATTCCGTTTGCATTACCGTTGTGGAGTAATGGCAGACTGTGCCCCTCTAGGGTCAGGATATTTCTGGTTATTGTCAGTGCGTGCAGAAGCTAGAGTCACTCATTTGCTCAGTTGATAGTTATCGAGTGTGAGCATGTTTAGTTCAGATACAGTCAGTGGAGAGGACGTGTGTGTGCCCTCCTGTATTTTAAATTATCTTGAGTGACGTGACTGTGAGGCTCTTTCTCGCTCCATCTCCCTGGCGTAGAACGATGTGGGTTTGCTTTCTGATCCTCTTCCACCTTTAGGGGCGGTGACTCGGAAGCCCGATGCGGTCGAGCCGGAGAAACAGACCGACCACACCGTGAAGATCGCAGGAGTCATCGCCGGAATCCTGCTCTTTGTCATCATCTTCCTCGGCGTGGTGCTGGTCATGAAGAAACGGTAAGACCCCCCCCACCCCCCCCGCGCCCCCTCCCACTGGTCACGACCGTGACAGCTTCCCAGAATGCATTGCGGGTTGCCAGCACACTGGAGCCACGTTTTTATAAGTGTGGCCACAAGATGAAGTCTGGAGGTCCATAAGGAGACTCAATAAAGAGAAAACCCCAAACCCAAAAACCTCCCAGCACACCTGCAGTCCCACAAGCTTCAGATTCAGGGCGCCAGACTCCTCAGATTGATTATTGAACTGAGCTTGCTTTCCGTTATTTGCTTAATTCACTGGTGTGCAGGTATCTGGATAATCCATGCCTATTGGCAGCCAATTACATTTCAGCAAATTGTGTCTCTTTACCGACATCACAGGAGAGCAGTATTATTGAATTGTTAAATAGTTCAATTTAGTTAACTGTAATCATTTCAAGGAAAGCACTTTTAACCTGGAGCTGTGGCAGAGCTAGCCTTATTGCCTGCAAGCTGCATTTCTACCTTTGAGCACAAGGTACTACAAAGACCAGCGGACACTTTTCTTTCATCGCGCATCTGAACGTTTTAAACTAGAACCAGTGCAGATGAACTGCTATGCTGTCAGCACGCCCCGGCTGTGGGTTAGGAGTAATTGGATCCGTGTCCTCAGGCTCAGACAATCAGCTGTAGCACTTTTCCCCCTTTCCTGTTGCGCTTATAAGCAAAAACATTATGCTAGTGCATGATTGCGGTCTGTAGTGCAGAACTGTGGCTTTCCAGAATATTCCCTATAATTGCTGTTACATTTATCTCTGTTCATGCACATTTGCTCAATACAAATGTTATTTTATGTCTGTGTACGATTTCATTACCAACTCCAATGGAAGAACAACATTCTTTATTTTTTTTATGAACACAAAAAAATATTTTAGTTATTTTAGAGATATTTTAGTTTGGACAGAGGGCACATAAATATATAAAAACTGAGTCTCATCTACCTTCCTCTTTTTTTCCCTTTCAAACTGCCACATTGTCGATGGACTCTTAAATAATTGATTTGATAACGTTGATGCTCTTTGTTTAAAAAACATTTATAGCGGCGACGACGCTACGTTCAATGGAAAATTAATTTGAATCAGTGCCGCGCTCAGACAAACGCCACTGTTCCAGTGACCTGGGACTGGGGAACTGAACATATTTCAGAGGCTTTATCTTTCAGGGGGGAAAAAACGTCAGATAAGAAGGAAAAATTGATGAAAGGCTGAAAGAGGTCTTTGGGGCATGTAGCTACAGGCAAGTTTATATTAGCTGTGGTCCCATGTCAGAGAGAGGCCTCAGCGCTCTCCTCAGAAAACCACAGGAACAATCGCTGTGCAAATATCAAACTTCTTTTGTAGACACAGAGGCCTGCAATGACATGCTAATTTCCCTCTCGCCCCTCTTTTCAAAGTTTACTTTATGTTGCTACAGCTCGCATTATTCTGTAGACATTCTGCATCTCCGCAGGAGTTATGAGATACGGAAGAGGGCCGATGAACAATAGACCCTTTTCGATGAAAGGGATTTTTCTTCCTGCAAAAGACACATTTCCTATTGGATTAAAAGTCTTGAATGAGCTTATGCGGACGGAGAAGCTGATGTTGTGTCTCACATGTTAATCAGTTGAATGAATTCAATTTTAGGCCGCGAGCTGTTATCGTATCGTTTCTTTATTTATTTTTATTCAGTCCACCCTGATCGGGGGGGAAGATGTGATTACCGGCCTTGCCTAATCTCTTTGCTTAACTCATATATTTTACTCAAATGACAAGATCAGGTGGCGGCCATGTAATCTATTGAGTCTTATTTGTAGTAATTGAATTTCAATTTTCGACCGCTTTAACAAATCCTAATGTCTGTGTTAAAATTCCCCTCGGTATTAAATTGCATTCTCCCTCTGGATTCTTTTCAAGTTAAATATAACCTTGTTTTGAAAAAAATATATATGTATGATCATATCCAAATAACAAAAAAAGAAACTTACAAAGAAAGGAATAAAATCTAAATGAGCCCAGTTTAAATCCAAGTGAGCTTTTCTCATTTTATCTCTTTGGAGGGCGTGTCTCGCGTACAGTAGATCTAATCAACCCTCCGCGACACTTCCAGGCGGCTTTGTCCGTCTCCCTTTTCATGCAAGTCTAATAATGTAGCGAGACCGCCGGCTGAATTACTGATCCTGACCAGGTTGGGAAAGCCTTTGCGCTTTCTCGATCTCTATGGTAGGCACATCCTTCACTTAGCACTCTACGGTAGGATACGAGGTGAATGAGGAGTTTTTAAGGGGGCCTCGTCCGAGCATGACATACTCCCCAGCAATATCACCTTGCCCTCACTCCCACACTTATGTCACCATATATGGTTTTGTTCATTTCTATTTTTAAACATTAATATTTTACTTTTTCTTTCCTTCCATCCCATTTCCTCCCCCTCCTTCCTCTCCCCCACTGCTTAAATCCTACCACCACCCCACTCGGCAGAAGAACCTATCACTCCTACACATACTACCTGTAAGTAACCACTTTGTGAAACGCTAGTGCCATGCCTGTCTGCCACGCCTTCGCCGTGCATGTAAAGAGTGACTTGCTTACACGATAACGGCCCCTGTGTTCTCAAGCTCTTTCCCCCAGTGCTAGCTGGAGAACGGGAAAACTTTTCCTTCTCGCATTTTCAAATTTGTGCAAGTGTCAGGACTGGCTTTTTTCATTCAGACGTGCCATTTTTCCCACTGGGAAAATGACGTCTAGAAAACCCGCTCTGTTTCTTACTTCTGAAAATTATTAAACAAAATAATTGAAATACGATTATTAATAAATTCTTTTGTAAATGTCGTATTTAGCGGCTGGTTGACTTGCGGGTCAATGATAGTTTTTGGTTCCAAGAGCACCACGGGGAGGGGAAAATCTATTGAACTGTCATTTTTATAGTTTGTGAAATCAGAGCTGACATCATTGATTTTCTTTTTAGCTTGTCAAAATCTGTCATAAAACTACCAGCTTTCTTGCTCAAGTTTGAAAGGGGAAACTAATATTTTGATACTTGCCACTTGTTCGATTCCCTGTTATTTATACATGTATTATTCCTGCGTTTGATATATAAAAGCAACCAGCAGTTTTTCCCCCTTGCTGAACCGTATCAGAGTAAAGCTGCTTTTTATAATCACATTGCATTGATTTATGGGAATTGCAGTTTACCCCCACACACACCTTTCTGCTTTTCCAGTATAGGCATGCAAAAACGATACTGTTACTGCTTTTGTCGAAAACTGCACCTGCGACTGCCCGACCCCGCCCACACCTGCCCCTCACCAGCATCCCTGGCTCTTGTCCCCCAGTGATGTCTCTGTGTGTTCATTTCAAAGCTTGATGTTTTTCTGTTTGCTTTCTTTCATTAACTGTTTTCTCATTGGTCGTTCGCATGCGGACCCCCATCTATATTGCGGTCAGGTCTTCATATAGAAGTTCAAGTTCCTTGACTGTTAAAATAGGATATGGGTGTGTACCAGTGTCATACATTTGTAGTCATGCGTTATTAAATTTTTCAAAAGATTATGTATGTATTTTTGTGGCTACCCGTGCTTTATAGTGTATATTAATATTTTTCTGCTGCTATTTATTATATTGGATAACATTGTTTTGTTTTCTTTAATGTGGGAATTGCATTGGTTTGGCAGTTGTTTAATAAATCAGAAATGGATTAGAGTACAGCACTAAACATTTCCAGTGAGAGATGTGACTGTTTGGGGGGAAATATATGTGATAGCTATATTTCCAAGCCTGGATGTTACTGCTAATCTACCAAGTGGCTACAAGTGATACGGAAGCTTAAGGTTGGTGAGGATACCTTTCGTTTTATGTGTGTCCCTGAACCACACTCTAAATCAAAAGGGGATTTATTCAGCAATTGTTCTCGCTGGTGAATTCTCAATATTTCTGTAGAAAATAAGGAGATACAGGGATGGAATTATTGAGCGTTATCTGTAGGATGATGGAGAAAAGACAATAAAGCATGTCTGTAAAAAATCTCCTAAGCTAAATTCTCCTAAATCCTGCCATGGACTCGTATCATAGACATGACGGAAGGGAGTGGTCCTCTGCCCCTGAACATCAGGATTGCCGTGCAGGTCACTTTTACATGCGCTACTTTGTGTGAAACATCAGTCGTCGTTCTGCCAGATTGACCTGTTTCATGTGCAAGGAGCTCAATTAAAAATTGAGCTGTGGGCCTTTGATCCAGCTGGAGGTGAGAGCATAATATAATAAGTGTGTGTGTGTGTGTGTGTGTGTGTGTGTGTGTGTGTGTGTGTGTGTGTGTGTGTGAGAGAGAGAGACAGAGAGAGAGAGAGAGAGAGAGAGAGAGAGAGAGAGAGAGAGAGAGAGAGAGAGAGAGAGAGAGAGTGAGAGAGTGAGAGAGTGAGAGAGTGAGTGAGTGAACAGATTATCTTGTATAACAGATTAACCACTATTCTGATTTGACCTATTCTATCTGCTTCTCTAAATTAGGATCTCATATGGGAACACTGAATCATAACTTTCCTAAGTGTCCGTTGATGTGAAGGACCAATGGTTTGAATGAGTGTTGCTGTGTAATCCTGAGTAAATGCATTGTGGGAGAGATTGCACACATTTGGAGTTTGGGTTATATTGAGACAATCTGACATCTATGTATATGGTAGATCTATACAGTTTTGGAATGGTATGTTGGAAACATTCAAAACCGGAAATTATTCGTAAACAATCGTTTTTACCCTTAAATCAGAAAGGTGTCTTCACTGTCTTAGAATTTCTGCTGCAAAAATATATTCCCAAAGAAACAGAGGTGGAATCTCTGTTTTCTGTGCGTTGGCCGGAGGGGGCGAATCAAGCGGAACCCCCAATATCCAGCCCTGCCAATAAATGGACAGAAAAAAGCAGACAGCAAGCGTTCGCTCCCTCCCCAGAGAGCGACACGATGCTAATTTTCCTGACGACACGGGCACCGCGAGGCAGGCCGGGGTCCTCATTAATTTCACAGATCACTTTAGCCATAGAAGCGAAAGGCAACATAAAGCGTCTCCATAAATCAAAAGACGGATTATCGCCCGGTGGAGGACCGTGCGGCCCCCCCTCTCGGCCTCTGAAACGGCTCGCCCCGGACGCAAATCATAAAACCTGTCATTTTCCGCCGCTTCCCGCCGAAACGAGAAGACGCGCCCGTTTAACTGAGGGCGTTTAGCGGAGTGCACCGGGCGCGTGAGCACCTTAATTAAATCCTACAAGGGAGCCTCACGCACAACAAGAATCAAATTAATTGCAACAAGGGACGCGCATTTGTTTCGCTGACAGCCGGCGCGTTTTAAGGGCGAGGAAGAAGGAGAGGAGGACGAAGGGAGAGGGAAATAAAGGCAATTTCGCCGCCGTTATCGGCGCGGCCCAACACGCCCGGTCGCCTTTCATTACGGTGACAGGTCCCAGCCCGCGATGCCGCTGTTTACCGGATAATGACCTCTCCCGCCGAATCGACCAAGGTGGTCCGGAGCGAGGGAATAAGCTGTCATCCTTTCCTTTTTCTTTTTTTTTTTGCTGTTGTTTGTTTTAACGACATTCCATTTTGCGCGCTTTCCAAAGCATCAAACTTTATAATTAGGTGACAGTATAATTAAGGGCCGCTGAAGCGGACTCGGAATGTACAGCCTCTGCCCTCTAAGAGCGCGTGTGGCGTTCTGGAGAAAATAGACTTAGCCAGCTGTGTTAAATCTGTCCTTCCAGCTTATTACGAAACAAAGAACAACAGTCCACACGGCCCAGAAAATGAAAGACCTAATACCGCAGTCTCCTCGTTGGCCTGGCTGTCTCTGAACCGCCCCGGCCTGTCCCGATGCCGCTGCCGTTTGTTCTGCCAACAAACGGCACTCCTCATTTACTGAGAAAGTTAACAGACCTGGACCCGCGATGGAACCGAACCAGGTTTGGATCCTGGATGAGGCCTTGCAGCAATACCCCGGATGTCTCAGGGCAGTTGTTTCAGATGCTTGCCGTGGATGAGAACGCGGCCCCCCTGTGGATGAGAATGACTTTGGAGCAAATACGCAAAAATGTAATGAGACAATCGAACAGATTTGACAGGAGGACGAGGGTGTACGAAGCCGAAATGGGTTTGGACGGCTTTGTAGCTGTGCCAGTCGTACTCGGCGACGGTTTGGCCGGACGCACCTGTCGCGGTCAGAACGGCAGTAGCAGTCCGTGGTCTAGTTTTTCCGTTGGGCGGAGCGCCACTGCGCAACCGGAGTCGTAATCTTTATAGCTGCCATTGTGGAACGTCCTTGCTGCCGCCATTGTTGCATTGAGCCGCCAGGACTGTCATTTCAAACAGATGTCACACAGAAAGTGCCCCGTAAATAGACTGGCATTCATCACTCAATGCTGCGGACGCTAATTAGAGTTTGGACTGTGAGCGGTTATTGCATTAGTAGCCGCTACACTCTCCCCCTGGTGTGAGCGCTGACCTTCCGGGGCGGCTCTCCTCCCAGAGACAACTCCACCCCTTCTGTATTTTTTATTAGCGCACCATCACCGACCAGCGATCCTCCTTATTGCCGGAGGACGGCTGCGTCTCCGAACATCTGCGGCTGGACTCTGTCCTGTCCGCTCGATTAGCATCCTGGAGCCTTCCCAGCCTGCGCTGAGCGTGTGACCTGGGCCCCCAGGCAGTTAGGGAGGCAGCCCCCCCCCCCCCCCCCAGAGCAGGCTTATATCCAGGCCACAGACACCATGATTGTGCTTGCCCTGCGTCTGCTCCCTGCACAGCTGGTGGCATGACGTTTAGTCCATTGTTAGTCTTTGAAGCAACAATTTAGAGCTGAAGAATAATGTCTAGAACGGGGGAGGGGTGGAGGGGTAGCTTGTAAAGAAGAGAAGCCACTCTGGGCATTCCCAAAACAAAGGGTCTGAGATGTACGTTTGGTTGACGGGAAAGCTTAATTTCAAAAAGAAGGCCCTTCAGGAAGATGAAACGCTTCCCGAGAAACGAGCCCGCAAGTTTTGAAAACTAAAAAAGGAAATTGAAGGATGTGCAAGTTCTCAGTAACTCAGCTTTGACTGCAGAAGTGTGAGAATCTTTTGAGACATTTTGATTTGCCTCCTGAAAAGCTTCACATCCACATTTTATACCCCACATGTATTATGCTAGATTAACAACCACATTTTAAACCAAACATTTAGGTTTTGGATTTGCATTTAAAGAGTTGATCCTTGAGTCAATATTGAGGCAAATTTCATATTGGTTGACGGATAGTGATGGTGGCCTCTATCACATATGTAATGGTCTACTGTACACTTTTTGTGGGTTGTTGAATTTAGGGGAATGGAACTTTCATTCTCTGCCATAGGCAAGAATCGGAACCCTGCAAAGCACGTAAATGTGTACATTTTCATTCTAATTTCCGCTCTTACTCCAGTCAGTATTCAAGTTCTCCTCTTTATTAATACCTGTCCTCAAGAAATATTTTACTGCAGCATAGCCTATTTTGGGAACTGCGCAGGTGTGAATGTTTACGGCTAATTAACCAGTCAGACCAGTTCAGTCAGCGGAGGTGCTTGTATTGCAGCCCTTCAGGGGCTGGATTTGACACAGCCGGCTTAAACAGTATTCCCGCAGACCAAAGAAACGATTGTGTTATTTTTTATTTTTTTTTACTCTCTCCAGATGTAGTTTCAGGGCACCTGCATTCTCCATGTGAAATAGTGCGGTGTATGTCCTGGAGCCAGTGAGTCTGCGATAAGTAACATCGGTCTGGCTCTGACCTGCGGAAAATGTTTTTCGATTCCAGTCGGTTGGATTGATTGCGCCTCGTGATTTGAGTGGCATGCATAGTTATGACACTTTGACTTCCCCGCGTCAAACTGATCGAGGTGAACTGGGAGGGCAGAAAAGTATTTCTGTTACGCATTCGATATTCTTCTGCTAGATGTGGCACAACTGTTTGAGAAGTCTCTGCCGTGATTTGCGATTTGACGTGTTTTGTCAGATTCGCGCGGTGTTTTGAAATAATGTTTTTTTTTGACAGGGTTATTACTGACGCGGCCGATGCTTTGTGAGGTGCAGCGACGGAGCTGAAATTTCATACAGTTGAAATTCGCATGTGACAATTACTCTGTCGTTCCTCCACGCCTCCCTTCTTCCCTGATGCACAATGCTGACAGGCTTTAATCGCCACATTTTGTCAGATATTTGTCTCTCTTTATAAATGAACGAGTGTGAATTTACACGTTTCATTTTTTCAATGCCATATTTCAGTGGCACGGTGAAAATATTATAACGCGCTATATGACGCGTAGTTTATTGTCACCGCGAGAAGTGTTGTTGTGAAGGAACATCGCTGATAATGAAGGTGGGCAGGGGATGCAATGGACAGTGCTTTCTTGGTGGATGGCAGCCCTGCAGGACTGCGACTGATTGGTCTTCCTGTCCCCCCAGTGAAGTAGGGTCTTGACCAGTAGGGTCGCACGAGAGTGACACCTCTGTCCTGCGTGTGAAATTACTCCTGAGATTATGTCCCAATATTCTTCACTCCTCACCTCCTTTACTCCACTCCTCTCCTCCACTCGTCTCCTACAAGGAAGTATGCAAAATAGCCTGTAGGTTTCTAGTACAAGTATTTTCATATACAGTATACAATGTACCTGACATTGTGCTTTGCATCGATACATTAATATGTAACCATTAATATGTAATTACGATGTAATCAGCAACATTAGATTAATACTCAAAGATCCGTTTACGGGGCACGGAGGAGAGGAGGTGGTAGTGGAGGAAAGGAGGATGCATTTTTCGAGTATTGGGACACACCCACTGTATAGTGCAGCTGGTGGACTGCACAGGGATAGGAACCACACAGTGACAGGAAGTGCACAGTGACAGGAAGTGAGAGTACTTCGGAGGAGAGACCCCGCTCTGAATTCCCGCTGGGTGAGTGATGGAACAAGCCGGGCCATTCCAATGACTTTATCAGTCATTCGTAAGTCAGCCTTGAGATGGCCAGTTTCTCGCTGCAGCCAACCTGTTCCCTGGATTGTAAGAAAAAATTAATGTCATTTTCCTGAGACCATTAAAAAAATTCCAAGCGCCTGGTGACACACGAAGCCAGAATAATCCTGGTAGATGGGAATGATGGGTGTCTGTCTGTAATGACTGAGCACTGTCAGGGTGCCAAGGTGACCGAATTTCTTTGCCTGCGTGTTGCAAATAGGGTCAGCCATTGCTGAAGCAAAGGTTTCTCTGCATAGAGCCAACATGGCTGCAATAATGAATTGTGTTCTGAATAGCCATCTTAAGCAGCTGCATGCAAGGCATGGCAGCATGGTAATAGATGTCCCAGCTGCCCATAAATGACTGATTGATTTAATCTTAATCCACATAATTTTCTGGTTATGTGGAAATAGCAAAAACTAAATTCACCTGAAATGTGTAGGTTAAAAGGCGTTTTTTGCTTTCCATTGAAGTTTCATGTGCTGTGAAACGTCGCCTTTATTATTCCGGAACCTCAATTATTCTGCGTTATTCTGAAACCTCGCTTTATTTGAAAAGAAATCTATGCAGCCATAATGATGCCTTGGGGATAAGAACAGAAGATCACAGATCTGTAGACGATGTGAAGCGACACGGACAACGGAAAAGTTGGGAAAGGAGAGGCGGGAACGGGCGGTTTCTGCGGGTCCGCGGCGGGACGTCCGCGCCTCTGGCCCGATGAATCGAGCTCCCGCTCCTCCCCGGTGGCACAAAGGCGGTCTTTCATGTGGGCGGACGCGCGCGCCTCTCGCAGCTGGTGTCGCTAATTTAAAAGATCCAGCCGCCCAGCCCCCTCCCGTAATCTTGCCCCCTTTTGAGCTCGGCCCTAATGAAAGACGCTCCGTTGCAGCGTCCATCCCCGTCCGTTGCTCGTCGTTTCCCTCTCCGCCGCCGAAAGTCCTCCCGTCACGCCAAGCGCCACATTTTGAGGATGTTCCGAGCCGCCGGCTTCGCCCCGCTGTTTTTTATTTTTTTTCCTTCGCCGAAAGATATGTTAACATGTCGCCGTTCCCCCCCCCCCCACGAGGACGCGTGGCTGTTAACTTCTCATTACTGCAGGACTTAAAAGGAAAACGGCTCGCGTCTCAGATTTCATGGAAGGGCAAGCCTGGTAGCTCAGCCGAAATGGTAATTACAGGCACAATTTGAAGCACCCGACGCGTGTAAACGATCGCGCATTTCCACGTAAGACAAAAGCAGTTTCAGACAAACAAGCGAATGAAACGTGGCACATCTCGCCAGTTGGAAAATTGCACGCTAGTTTTCCTCGCAATCAGCGGCAGGAGCGTATTCTGATTCGTTTCCTGGTTCGCGATTGTTCTCGTGAACTTTCCGCGATTCTTTCTTTGTCGCCGTAATTTCACTCTCGTTAACTCCGTAGTCTCCTGCTTTCAACATTTAAGCTTGTAAAAGAGCCCCTTTACAAGCCTTTCTGTAAATATGTTAGATTGTGCACTGGTTGAGTACCGGTTGCATCAGTGGGTCTCTGTGATGTGTATATATATTTTTTTATTGGAAACACGTTCCCGTTTGTTTAATATTTTTTTCTTTGTTTTTGTTCTGCGCTTGCTCTCCCACTGCACTCCCCAGAAGGATCGAGGCCTGACATTTGCTGGGAAAAAGGCTGGTTACGTTTTGTCAAATCCCAGCAGTGGCTTGCGGAGGGGGTTCAATCACAGCCCTCTCCCGGGTGAATACACCAAACGCAGGTTTTCAAAGCCGAGAAAGGTACAGAAGCCACGCATTTATGTCAGGCTCTGACAATACTCTGGGATTTTAACCGGGGAAGATGAGCTTAAAACAGATGTGTTTTGCACATGAAATGTGCACCTTTTCAGCGGAAAAACAACTTCCTTTTTTTTTTCAGGAGCATTTTTTCAAATGATTATTTAACAGTTTCTGTATATTGATTTTTTAACGGTTTCTGTATATTGATTTCACAGTCAAACACGTCTCAGATGCGCACAAGGTAATGATGGTCGTGTCCAGTGGTTTCCAGTTGATGGTTGATGGATGGTTAGAGTCATATGCTTATGCAAACATATCGTGCTGAATGCTACTAGCAGCTTGGAAAAAATGACGTGGCATGGTCAGTATTTCTTTCAAGATCAAATATGCCTTGAGGCAAGATGGTGAATCCACTGCTGTATTCTCCTTTGAATTTACCACCCTGCTGTGTCCGTCGTTCCTACGGAAAAATCACATGAATTTTACTGCTGAAACCTAACTCTACCATCAAGATTCAGCAAAGGTGCTTGTGACCTTTGAAGGACATTATGTTTGTTTGTGCGTATGTGTGTGTGTGTGTGTGTGTGTGAGAGAGAGAGAGAGAGAGAGAGAGAGAGAGAGAGAGAGAGAGAGAGAGAGAGAGAGGCCAATATCCACTACTGATTAACATCCAAAAAAGGGCAGTTAAATTTTGGATTCACCTCAAAAACAGCGACCCCCCACTCCTATCATTACAAGGCCCTGAAATGCCAAGAGATGAGCCCAGAGAAGAGTCCCCTCAGCCAGCTAGTCTTGAGGCTTAGTTCATTAACCCCCCCCCCCCCCACCCCCCTAACACAAAGCAGCCTCAAGACAGCACCTCACAAACAATTAGAGTCAACCAAATTATAGCAAAACATAAACGAGACTACATCACTTATTGGGACACACAAACAAAAACACAAAGCAAATCAGGGCCTTAAAAAGAGAGTACACTTTGGCAGATTACCTGACCACAGTGAAAGAAATAAAAACAAGGAAAATATTGACAAAATATAGACTCAGTGAGCACAACCTGGCCATTGAGACTGGTAGACACCGGCAGACCTGGCTGCCCAGAGAGGACAGGTTATGCTCACTATGTCATATTCAAGAGGTGGAGACAGAGCTTCATTTCCTCACAAAATGCGATAAATACAGTGAGGAAAGAACACAGTACTTCTTTAAAATAAAAGAAATTTGTCCTGAATTTGAGATGCTTTCAGAGGTAGAGAGGCTGCCATTCCTGTTGGGGGAGAAGAGGGACTGTGTGGCTTTGGCAGCACAGTACATTGCCACTTGCCACAAAATGAGGGACAGTGAGCAATGTTACATGACTAATTTATTGTGTTTGACTTGTAGAATTTAATTTCTTTCTTTAGTGTGTGTGTGTTTACTGTAGTTAAATTTTCTATTGCTAATCTGTTTGTTATGTCAGTATATGCTTTCGCAATGTAAGTGTACCCTTGCCATGCCCATAAAGCTTCTTTGAATTTGAGATAGAGAGAGAGAAAAACTGCTGAAAAACTTTTTCTATCTATTTCTTCATCATCTGTACACTTTCTCCATGCAACGTCTCACTTGATACGTCTCCCTGGTTGACCCTCTGAGACGTGGCATTTCATGCATGTAAAGGGTTTTTACAAACCCAGGAATATTTATGAACTCTGTCTTCATGCCTCCAAGTTAGGCATTTCATAATTGAGCTTCCAGGGACTGAGCACTTCAACATTGCAATTTACTGCTCTGCTCCCAACAGCCTTTCTGGCCACATTACGGTATTGCTGTCACGTTTTATATTAAGGGTGATTTCATAAAGCCGTCATCAACCTTGTACAGCACCTTCACGTGCACGCCATTCATTGTACATTTATGAAGCAATTATAAGTTTTATGGAAACTGACAGCGATGGACCAAATACACCTACATGTATAGTTAGATTTTTTACAGAACATATGCCAGCTATGTCGGCTGTCATAAAGCACTGCTGTGTATCAGTTTTACTTTATGAAGCAGTTATACCATGGATTTGAATGGCTTATAAAGGGCCAATATAAAAGGTAGTCAGCGTCTCACATAGGCTATTATGACAGTCATGTCTCCACACTGAAAAATGTAATCCTCCTTCTGATGGTTTGTCACACTGAAGAAAAACAAAAAGCTAGGTCTAGGACCCAGGCTTTCTTACCGCTTCCTAAATTTACGGCACGTCCACGTAAGACTTTCCTACCTCTCGTGCTACATTACAATCTCTTGTCAGACGCTGTTATCCAGAGCGACATCCAGTAGTACCGAACATCAGTAGTAGTCTCAGGAATACAGAAATGCAGTATCACCAAGAAAGCACAGAGGACCATTTATAATCACTAAGAGTGTAATGTTAACCTGACAGACATCCATATGTATTGTAACAAGGTACCCGGCTATTCCTATAAGAACAATATCCAACAAGAAATCCAAGGAAAGAAAGACCACTCAAGCTTCATGAACCAAACAATAGATGGAGCCACAGGTAGCCCACTGATCTGAAGCAGTCATACTGTTTTTGGGTGGAGCACAAATTCTTTCTTTCTTTTTTTTGCTTGACACAACTGACAACATGTTATTTCCCCCCCCCCATTATGGAATCCAGGAAGCCTCCCCCTCCCATCTCTGAATGAACTGGAAGAGCAGCGACAAACGCCCTCATCACATCTCACTTGGCTGTTACTGTTATTAGTATTATCATAACTTGCCTTGCCTGCCTTACCGGAGGGGAGTCGAGCACCCCCCGCTGTTTTCCGTCTGCTCCACAGTAAGGAGACGCTAGTGGCATGGTAGTTAATCTTAAATGCATCGGCGATGTAAGGGGCTCCGTCCCGCAGAGTTTCTGCCATCTCATAAATGCAAATAGCTGGATTTGTGCTTTCCGCATCATTATCCTGACATCTCAGATTAGTGTGTGGCAATAGAGTCGGTACAAATGCCAGAATGGACCCCCCCCCCCCCCTCCCTCCCCTCCCTGAAAAAAAGGGTAAATAAAAAAATTAAAAAAACAAGACAAAATTGTATTTCTGGTGCAACAAAGCGGCGTCAATATTTCTCGTCGTTACATTTGCAGTTAAACGCGGTCTTCCAATTACGCCGCGTAACGGAATCCGCGGCCCTGCCACGGGCGCGTATTGTTAATTTTCCCCTTCGACTGCGAGACAGTGGGAGCAAAACAAGCTCAGTCTGTCTGCTCGCGGTGCGGCGCAGATTACGCCCAGAATGAAGGGGCGGATTTAGCGGCGCTTTTGTCAAACAAATCTGGAGTAACGGTTAAACCATTAGCTTCCTGTGGGGTCTTGTGTGCAAATGGCAGTTCGAAGGCAGCGGGGGCTTGTCGCCATATGGCACGGGAGAGGTGCTTAATTGAATAAACAAGATTGATAGCGGAAAGGCTGCGGGATCGGTCCATTAGCTCGGAGCTGCCCATTACGCCGGAGCATATTCAGATGCATTCTGGGGGACGGGGGTCACGCTTTGCTTCCGCTGGGATGGATCGAGGCGGCGTCGTTTCCCCTCGGCAAATGACATGCGGGGCTCGTGTGGGTACACACCCGAGCCATTATCCACCCGGAGAATACCACATTAAGAGCCCGCGTCATCCATAACCTTAAAGGAGCTCGGTTGCGATAATAAGTCCAGGTTGCGTTTTCTCGTCTTTATAGACCCCCTTCAATTGCACGGCGCGCGCATCGAGCCGCTCGTAACGGCTGCAGGTGCGGTGTCTTAAACTGAAGGGCTTGTTGTGGTTAGATACTCACTAATAAGTGCCTCGGTATTGATTTTCCGCCGTTGGAGAAGCCCTCAGCTGCTCGCAAATGCGCCGCATTTAAATATTGAAATGAGGCAAATTCCAAAAGCAGGTACCTTGATTGCGATTGCGGCACTCGCTGTAATTTCACAAGGCTTCAGCTGACACTTTAATTTGTTTTTAAGTGCAAAGGGGACTGACGATTTACGTGACAAATGTCAGATGAGGCTTGCTTCTGGACGGGAATAAATGCATATTCTGATTACGAGCAGCGGCCGTAAATTTAAGCTGGTATTTGCAAATGCCATGTCTAGATTAGCTTTCCATGTTTCAGCGGGGGTATTACTGTTCATCTCTGAAGTTTTATTACCTCGGAAGTTCCCCGCAGTAAATCTGATTTTATACATTGCTAATACGAGTTCGGGGGCATAAGAAATACTTCTACAAGATGCATAAACATGCGTGATTTGTGTTTCCATTACCTTCGTTGCAAGGGAACAGATCCGGGACTTTTGCAGAAAGTGTAATATCGCGGGGGTTGTTTATGGCGGATTCAATTCCGAGTAAATCTCTCCAGCCTCAGCGGGCGGCGCGGGGCACCGGGAACGCGCGCGCCTGTACGGCGCTGTGAGTTTAGCGGAATTGATCTGCGCTCGCCGGGGATCAGTGCGCCCTCAGACATGTTTACGGTTGTGACACGGTCAGAGAAGGCGCTCGGAAATCATAATTATTGTGTCGTAAAAAAAAAAAAAAAAGAAGCCCTGGGTCCCGCTGCGTCTGACAAGTCGTCGGCGCCGCGGACGAGACTGTGAGGTCGGCGGACTGCGGCGACCGTTCGCGACGCGGTCGGACTTGAGCGATGAAGGCGACCTGTAGATGCAAGTCCTGCAGTATTAAGAGGGGGATGCTATGGTACTGTGTCCCGGCTGGCTCTGACGAACATTAGCCCTGGACGCAGAACGGGGAGATGCCCCTAAAAGTGAATGCCTTAAAGTAGCCATTCATAAAGGAGCACGGGGAGGTTTCCATGGGAAGCACCTCATTTCCATGGGTTACGCGCGTGCAGCTTTCCTAAGTCGACAGCCGTTGAGTTGGCCAGATCAGACACAGGTCGAGATTGAATGACAGCTTGTTTTCGTGAGGCTTTGTGGAACGTCTAAATTTGGGGAAACTCCTCCCACTTTCCATTTCACAGGAAAAGGAGGAGTAGACCTGCAGCGGCTGCAATCATGGAAAATGTACGACACGGGAATCTTTAGGGACGGTTTTTAGTTACATCCGTCAGTAGCCACCATTACCTGCACTGTCTTTATTCCCATCAGGGTAGAGAATGGGGGCAGTTAAGTGCCATTATAACTTAATGATATGTTGCTATTCAGAACATAGACACATTGATGACAGTAATCACAGACCGGCAGGTTGGAATCATGTCAGTCATAGCCACTGGACATCTCAGCAATGAACCGAGCCTTTGTGTCAGCAAATCTTCTGCTGTATGATGGGATCGCATATAAAGCACAAACCGTGGGCGAGGGACATCTGCTAAGCAACATGAATCAGCCTTACCATGGGAAATAAGCGAACAATTATCTGCCATCGGTTTGGATGGAAATGAATCAAAATTTTCAGCCACCTGCTAATCACAAAGTATGTCCCTGTTCAAAAAAAAAATACAGTACCATGTTTTAGTTTCTTGCGGTTTTATGAGAGGAAGCTTTTAGACTTTAGGCTTTTCTGTGTTCCCGCTCGCGTCTCCGCGCCCATGAAGAAGCGTGTTGTTTGCCCGCCGGTCGTTGGTGCGGAATACTGAGCGTCGGGTTTGGCAGCGCGCGGAGCGGGGGGGGGCGGCGCAGGTGGGAGGGGAGCGGTTTGGCACCGCTCTGACGGTCGCGGCGGCGGGGGCCACCGCGCGCGGGGTCTCGCCTCGGGTCCATTCCGGGCCGGAGGGGGGGGGACGGCTGAGAATGCCGCGCCACAAACACAGGCCCCTTTCACTGGCTCCCTGGCACGAACACGCGCGCACGCGAGCCTGCTGACTCCGCTCCTCACGGCACAAAGGCTTCCTGTTCAAGGCGCTATAAATAGAGGGGAATCACCTGACCCCCTCCTCCCCCACTTATCACCGACTGTAGTAATGAACACAGTATCTCTGTGTTCTAGTGACAGCAGTGTAGTGGTGTAGAATAACAGTATGCACATTATATTACTCAAATTTCAAAAATCTGAATGAATAAATTAATAAAAATATTACGTTTATGCACACTAATACTCCAATCTGAACCCGGTTATGGCAATACTCTGGTTACTGAAATGGTCATGTAAACACCTTTATCCGATAATGTAAGGTCATAATCCGTGTTTTTGAAACCCGATTAACACCCCTGGTTTTTTGGCCAAACTTTCGATTTTTTGGAGCATGTAAACACCTTTCTCCGGTTTCTTTCGGCTTTTCAAAACTACGCATGTCAGGCAGAAGAGGCGGTGTAACGTCAAAATGATTCCACCCGTCAACATTTGCTATGCCTGTGGTTCCTTCAGCATCTCACTTCCAGAATTTTATTATTAAATTTGCATTTCACCGGTGAAAATATATTGTTCAGTGTTACGTGCTTGTGTTTGTACTAGCTAGTTTGTGGCTAGCACATTAAATAACTGAAATTTTCGGGAAATTCGCCAGATTTAGAGATCGGTAAAGCTAGCTAGTACAATAATATAAATCAACCACTACTAGCAATTAGCTATAAATAAGTAGCTATAATAATTACTAGCTAGCTATAATAATAATAATAGCCTACTAACGTAAATTTTTGACGGGCGGATCATTTTTGTCCTTACAACGGGAAGCAGTTGGTAGCTACGTTTTCCACAGAGCCGATTATGGGGAGAATCATGTAAACGCGGCTTTTGGAGTAATCACATTTCTTATGTCCATGTGAACGCAATAAGTTAAATACTGGCGTAAGCTGATCGTTTCCAGTAATCGGATATTGCTATGCATGTAAACGTACCCGACTTGATGGGGCAAGGAATTGGCTGTGTTGCATGTGACTCTTAAAGTAGCTTCCCTCTGTAGCTGGTCATGAGTCAAATCCCATTTAAGTGTAAAGTACATTTAAACATCTGGACTTAATGCCCCATCCCAGCCTTTTCCTTCTGTCTTCTTCCCAAACGATAATCGTCCTTTGATTTGTAGGTGGACCAGGTTTTGAGCCTAGCAGTTTTGTTTTTCAGTCATCATTCATTCTGTGTATTGCCTTTTTGCTGGAGAGGGCGGAGTGGGGACTCACATTTCCTGCAGGGGCCGATGGGAAATGGAGTCTGCAGCGTCTTCACACGCAGCATTCTGCGAGTTCTGAGCTGTCAGACCCTCTGGTGTTTTGAAGCGCTGCGGGTATAGAAGGCAGCCCCTGAGGGGACAGTGCAGCGGCATGCTCGGGTGTTTTATAGCGTGTCATGACATTTTCCTGAGACAGGAGTATAATATCAGCTAGATTCAACTCGTATTATAACCCAGTCCCTGATCACGAGGTGTGTTTTCAGGGCTGTGTGCGCCCGTCCTCATTTTGTGCGTGTTTTGGGGAATCCTAACTTTGGAGACATGGATAAGATGCTTACTATGCTCCGTGATCATATATCCAACCCTTCCATCCCTGCTAGAAAAAACATTAGAAACCATTACGTGATGGGAATTGGGACATCTTGGTTTTGGTCTCCCTTCAGGTTACCATTACAGACCATTAGAGACCATCAAAATCCCCACAGATACCATTAGAGTCCAACAGATGACCACTAGAAGCCACTGGATTACCAATAAAGACTATCAGAAACCAGCAGAATCCATCACAAAAACATGAAATTCCATTAAAACCATTAGGAATTGTCTGATGGTTTTTAATGTTTTTTTCTAGCAGGGATCTTTATATGGCTCTTTTTCTGAAGGTGTACGTACGCTGCTGTCAGCTCTGGACATTTGTTGTAAAAAAAAATTTTCTGTCCTCACTGTTGAGATAGATGCTTTTAGAACACCCTGAAACGCTTCAGTTGTCTTTAAATGAGCTTTCTGGAAGAGTGCCTTTGTACTTATAGCGCTGGAACAAGCATCAGCATTTTCACTACCATTCTATTACGGGTAAGGTTGAGACCTGATAATGAAGGTAGACAAAAGTACATTCTCAAATTGAAACTTAAAAATGAAACTGCCTTTAAGAGACCCTGGTTATTTCTCCAATCATTTCTTTTTATTATTGACTATATTGTGTCTCATTCTATTTATCATCGAAGTGTAATTTGTAATTCAGAGCTTAATTTAAATGGTAAATTGTCTGAAGAAAAAAGCCTAAATGTTAATAAGCATTTGGAAATGAACCTCCGGGAAGTGCATAGTTGGGTTTGCTAAGCATGCGTGAAGTAAAGGGCTGATTACTGCTGTACACGTTTGGCACTTCTAACAAAACAACTTCCCCAGGTCTCGCTGAACCGTCCGTGACAGTTTTTTAGAAATACCGCAGACCGGCCGGATTAGCTTCTGCGCGAATTCAAACAGCCGCAGTGTTAGCGGTGAAAAGGGGACGGTTTCTGAGGGACGAGTGCAGCGGTAGTTTTCACTGACTGTGCGCTTTTTGTTGTTTGTGTTTGTGCCGAATGAAGGAAACTGGCGAAAAAGCGCAAGGAGACGCTGAGCAGCACTCGGCAGGAAATGACGGTGATGGTGAACTCGATGGACAAGAGCTACACGGAGCAGGGCACCAACTGCGACGAGGCCTTCTCCTTCATGGACACGCACAACAACCCCAACGGCAGGAGTGAGTGTCCAAGGCCGCCCGGTACGCGCCACACAAAACTGTAGCCCTGCATACAAAATGAGTAGGGTTGTTGTTTTCGTGTGTGTGGAGGCGGCTGCAATTACCGTCCCATGACATAGTCCCTTTTCCTCGCAGTCATAGGACGGTAATTACACCTATGATTTGTGATTTATAGGAGTGGATAGTTTTGACGCTTGCAGCAATTATCATTGAAAGGTAAAATAGCTTTATAATGATTAGCAGCTGCTAGCAGTTTTGATGTGAGAGCAGATTATGATTAAGAGTGAAAGTGAAAGTTATGATTTATGAGTAAAAATAAAAAATAGTTTTGAGACTGAAGCCCCGTAAATCACAATTTAACGTAGTGATAGAAATACCATCTATAGGTCCACCTGGACAACAGGAAATTATGTTTTCAGTGAATTTCCAGGAGAACTTCCAGTCAACTTCTCACTTATCTATAAACCCCAGATTTGTATTCGCAATCACAGTAGCATTTCTATAAATGGTAATTAGATAATGATCAATGGATCACAAATGGTCCCTCGGGGTAAAGATAACGAAATGACATATGTCATGGTTGAACAATGAGCAAATGCCATAAGTTGTCCCACCACATTGTCAACCTCTGACCCCGATATAATTACTCATCTGATTCGTCGTCTTCCCCTGGGTTGACCTTGCCCAAACAGACTGTTTGCTTAGCGATTTGGCCCTGTGGCATGTGGTCATATTGTCTGTACTGGGGACATTGGCATGGTCAGCCTAACAGTGTAGACCAATCAGATGTGGTCAGTGTCTTTTGTCTCCTCTATGGATAGCTGGTCAGCCAGTGGAACCCAAGCCTGACCTCGCTAATCTGTCTGAGGAGCAGATTAGGTCCTGTTACCGACCTGCTCACCATCTGACCACCTTCAGACGCTAATCGGTCAGCAGTGCTCCCCAGACGCGACCTCAACTCAGCCGCCTCTCAGAGTTATTTCCTTTATCAACAGCCAGGCTATCATCCTAAACTGAGCCAGCCAGCTGTAGCCCAAGCAGAGCGTCTTCCACATTGTGTTAATCAGCCAAAGAGTTACGCACCATGCAACTGGGCATTTCAACAGGGATCCACACTCAGATACACACAAGATCGATGAAGAGGTTTGCTGAACCGGAAGATTGTAGGTTAAATTCCTGAATGGAGTGCTGGAATTGTTACTTCGAGAACAGTATTCAACCCAAACGAATTAAGTGAACATTAAGCATAAATACATAAATGGATAGCGCTGTACACCAAACAAGACACCTATGGAGATCACCCAGGATAAGGACATGTTTTTACATTTCTCAGACTGTCCTTTAGCCTATAGTTAAAAGGCACTCAGGTTTTTGTTCACCAGGATAATGAAACCCAGGGAAAGAGCTTTGCTGGACACACTTTGTAAGGAACTGTTCTTGCTTGTCTTTATCTTCAAAGCTGTGTCCTCACCATCATCATTCACGCTGAAGACGAACACTCTGAGCACCACTGTACCCAACGCCTTTTACCCAGGTACGCCCCTTTCTCTGTCCTTGCTCTTGCTGTGCATTATAATACCTACCGACTCGTCTGCTTGGCACATGGAGATGAGGACATTAGTGACTTGTCTTGGGTTCAGATACAAATCAATTCCCATAAGAAATTCCCCAAGTTGAACCATTTTTGCTGTGTCAGCAGTCTCTGGCTAAGTACTGCTGTAGGTGGCGGCTTACTTATTTGTGATTGGTCAGTGAGTCTCAGCTGATCCAGTGCGTGTGGTGTGGCTTTTCCGCAGCGTTGTTTTAAGCGGATATTGTGAGTGCGTGTGATGGTGCACTTTTTCCCCACCTGGCTTTTTTTTTTTCTTTTTTTACCTTTTTTCTAAACTTCCAGTTTAACACCTTTCTCTATCTTTCTGTGAAAAGGATTTGGTTTTGTTTAGCTTGATATCACAGCATATGTTCAGTGTAATGTAAGCTCTAATAGATTACTTCAAAGGCTAATAGGGACCATATGGTCCCAACTGAACTTGTGTAAACTTTGTTAGAGTTAATTTAACGCTGTATAACACCGTTAATTTCGCTGCGCAAATCATGATGCACACGCAATTTTCCACATGATATAATGTGTTTGCGTGGCCATTTTATTTTTTGCAGTGGAATGCATGTGATGTACAGCAAATTTGGCCGAGTTTTTGTTTCTGTCGAAAGCTTGTGTTCAATGTTTTGCCACGCAAGCTTCGCAAGTGTTCTGACTCACTAACTAACACAAATGTCAGCTCTTCTCTGCTCCTTCAGCTTAGCGGGTTCAAAGGTCACACTGTTATTCACTGGCATGTTTTCTCCTCTCTGTACCCCTCTGTTCCCCTCCAATTCTGCCCTGTTTTTGGGGGGTCGGGCAGATCCATTTGTGCCCACTGCTATCTTAGGTGAGAAACCTTTCTATTCATTTATGAGAAAGATTGTGTGCATTTATTATGTGTTGGTAACTTACTTTAGGGGTCTTCGGTATACCTCCATTATTATTTGTGAAGCACAGAATGAGATTAGAAGTCTGTGTTCATAGCAATTTGTTAACTCTAGTAGGATTACTTAAAGGCATTAATAATTATTCATGAACATTCATAGCCTGTCCTCTACTGCTGACATCAAAAGTTAAAGAGCAAACAATAACAATTTGACAGTTTGAGTCATTATAACTGGTTATACGTGTTTACGAGTGGTTATGAATGTTACAATACGTATGGTTATGAATTTCACAATTTACTCCTTTAATGCATGTCATTTATACTGGTAATGTAGGAAAATTTATATTGAGCTCAATGGAGCGTCATTAATGTCTACTTAAGACCCCTAAAGTACAGGACTCTTGAAGTGCTTTTCAGGGGAAATGAATGTAGAAATGTGTTCTGAGGATAAGGAATGCACAGTTTCTTGGTTTGTTTGGTTCTGCTAATGCACTGAGGATGGCTTCTTCATCTCCATACCTGCCTGCTGTCCTTGTCCACGAGACGGCGGGGGGTTTTTACCCCGAGCTAAGGCTGGCTTCACTCCATCCCATCTGCATTCCGTGTCGTGCGTGTGCCGTCGCGTGTGTGTATGACCTCTCGTGTGCTGGACAGACGATGGGGAGAGGATGAGGGGGAGTGACAGAGCGGCGCGGCCGCCACACGGCCGCGAGCTAACGCCGGCGCGCACGCCCGGAGGAAGCGAAGGGCGCGTGGTGCTCTCTCTCTCTCCGCTTAGAGAGGGGGATGCCAGTCAGTTGAAGGAAAGGAAAGAGAAAGAGAGAGGTTAGCAGTGTTCCTCTCCCTCTCCGAATCGTTGTCTCTCTCCTCAGCAAAGAAACCTTATGCATTATTCCTTTTAAAGTTGCTCTTGCCTTCGGCCAATAACGAGCGACATATACTTGTTTTTTGCTCTTCGTTAGCCAGTGTTTATTAGTTGCTGTTTTTCTGTCTTGACATAAAAAGGATAATAGCTTATTAATTATCATCATAACAATGCGGCATGAAATTTTCTCTACAAAACCCAAGTTTTCATTATATAAAAATGCATTATGATGATAAAAGTAAGTGCGTGGCACAATGCATTAATAATGTATCACTTCTGGGCCACGCGTGTGCATAACTGTAGAACATTACAGTACTGTTGTCTCTACAGTCTTTTCTCTCCTGGAAGTCACATGATTATAGTACTTTATAAAAAATGTATTGATATGGAAACACAAAATGGTTTCAGTTACATCCAACAGCGATCAGATGGTTTTAAATAATTGGCAGGTTGTTAGTACCGGTAGTGTCTTTGTATGTTGTTAGCTTGTTTTAAGGGTCAGTAAATGTTAATCATTCAAGATGTGCAAAATCTAATTTTTAAAACGGTAAGAAAATGACACATTTAATTGCCAATCATTAATTTATTTATTTAACTTTCAACTTTAATTAAAAAATTCTGTTAGCAAGTTTTGCTCGTATTGAAATAGCTGTTAGATGACGTATCAGAAAACCTGAAGACACACTAACCAATTTATCACAGGGCAGGCTTGTTTATAGACGCCCTTTTGCAGACTAGGAAGTGCAGTAAAGACCCAGAAGTCATGTGACCTTGCCTAGAATGGCTCAAGTACAGAACTGTGCAGGTGCTCATGCTGTATTGTTGCTTATACCCTGTTTCCTTTCTCTCCTCCTCTCTCTTCTCTTCACAATTAACCTCTTATGTACCTTCTTAAAAAGTGCCCATTAATGGTAAGTGTGCCCTGGTGGAGGAGGAGACTTGTGTTGCTTCATGCAGAAGGGTGCCATTATTGGCCGCTTCTGATGTGTGTTGTGTTGCCTTGCCTGGCAGTTGCCATATAGCATCTCATGCCCTATGTGTCCACCGTGAAGCCATTTTTAGCTAGCATGGCACGC